>CAUYLG010008660.1:0-52267 GCA_963573385.1 Cacajao melanocephalus
AGCCTGGGCAATAGAACAAGAATCCCGTTCTCTCTCCCTCTTTCTCTTCCTCTTTCTTTCTCTCTTACATTCTTTTTTTTCTTTCTTTCACTCTCACTTTCTTTCCTCTCTTTTTCTTTCTTTCAAAAAAAAAAAAAAAAAAAGAAATACTAGACTTAAACTGCACTATAGAACAAATAGACCTAACAGATATTTACCAAATATTGTAGCCAAGAACTGCAGAATATACATTAGTCTCATCAGCACATGGAACATTCTTTAAGATAGACCATACATTAGGTTATAAAACAAGTGTCAATAAATTTTTAAAAATCAAAATTATGTCAAGTATCTTCTCAGACCACTGTGGAATAAAACTAGAAATCAACTCCAAAGGAACACTCAAAACTATGCAAATACATGGAACTTAAATAATCTGTTCCTGAATAATTTTTGGTTTAACAGTGGGGTAAAATGGGTTAAAAAATCTTCAAGATGTATGATAACAGTGACACAAGTTATCTACACCACTGGGATACAACAAAACAGTGATAAGCAGAGGGTTTATAGTGCTAAATGTCTACATCAAAAATCCTGAAAGACCACAAATTGCCAACCTAATGTCATACCTCAAAGAACTAAAGAAACAAGAAGAAACCAAACCAAGAGTTAGCAGGGGTAAAATAAATTACAAAGATCAGAGAAGAACTCAATACAATTAAAACAAAAAATGTGAACGATCATTAAAACAAAAATTGGTTATTTGAAAAGATAAACAAAATTGATAGACTGTTATCAGCTAGATTAACCAAGAAAAGAAGAGACAAGATTCAAATAAGCCCAGTTAGAAATGAAAATGGAGACGTTACAACCAACACCATCGAAGTAGAAAAGATCATTCAAGACTACTCCAAACACCTCTTTGCACACAATCTAGAAAATCTAGAGGAAATAGATAAATTCCTGGAAATATACAATCCTAGATTGAATCAAAAAGAAATAGAAATGTTGAGCAGATCAATAACAAGCAATGGAATTGAATCAGTAATTTAAAAATTGCCAACAAAAACAACAAGAAGTCCCAGGGTCAGAAGGATTCACAACCAAATTCTACCAGACATTTAAAGAAGAATTTGTACCAATGCTACTGAAACTTCCCAAAAGATTGAGAAATAGGAAATTTTCCTTAACTCATTCTATGAAGCCAGTATCACCCTGATGTCAAATCCAGGAAAGGATATAATAAAAAAAGAAACCTACAGACCAATATCTCTGATGAACATAAGTGCAGAAAATCCCTAACAAAATCCAGCAAACTGAATCCAACAGTGCATTCATAAGATAATTTGTCATGATCAAATGGATTTTATTCCAGGGATGCAGGGATTGTTCAACATACACAAGTCAATAAATGTGACTCCTTACATAAAAAAAATGAAAAACAAAAACCATATTATCATCACAATAGACACAGGAAAAACATTCAGTATAATCCAGTGTCTTTTTATGATAAAAACCCTCAACCTCAAGCTAGGCATAGAAGGAACATACCTCAAAATAAAAAAAGCCATATATAACTAGCCCATTATGATTGGTTATAATGTTGGCTGAATGGGGAAAAGTTGAAAGCATTCAACTTTATACTGAATGGGGAAAAGTTGAAAGCATTCCCCCTAAGAACTAGAACAAGACAAGGATGCCCACTTTCATCACTTCTGCTTATTATAGTACTTGAAGTTCTAACCAGAACAATTAAGAAAGAGAAAGAAATAAAGGGCATCCAAATAGGAAAAGATGAAGTTAAAGTAATTCTGTTTGCCCGTGATATGATTGTATAACTAGAAAACTCTAAGGACTCCTCCAAAAGACTCCTAGATTTGATAAATAAATTCAGTAAGGAGTCAGGTTACAAAAACAACGTATACAAATCAAGAGCACTGCTGTCTACCAACAGCAACCAAGCTGAAAATAAAATCAAGAACTCAATCCCTTTCACAATAGATATGGAAACAAAAACAAAAAGAAAACCCTAGGAATATACTCAACTGAGGAGGTGAAAAATCTCTACAAGAATAACTATAAAACACTACTGAAATAAATAGATGACACAATGAAAATACACCCCATGCTCACGGATCAGAAGAATCGGCATTGTGAAAATGACCATACCACTCAAAGCAATCTACAGATTCAATGCAATTTATATCAAAATACCAACATCATTTTTCACAGAAATAGAAATAACAATCCTAAAATTCACATGGAATCAAAAAAAGCAATTCTAAGCCAAAAGAACAAATCTGGAGGCATCACATTACCCAACTTCAAACCATACTCCAGGGGCATAGTAACCAAAACAGCATGGTGCTGGTATAAAAATAGATACACAGACCAACGGAACAGAACAGAGAATCCAGAAATAAAGCCAAATATTTAGAACAAATTATCTTTGACAAGGCATATGAAAACATAAATTGGGAAAAGGACAGCTTGTTCAATAAATGGTGCTGGGAAAACTGGATAGCCACATGGAGAAGAATGAAAGTGGATCTCTGTTTCTCATTGTATACACAAATCAACTCAAGATAGATTAAAGACTTAAATCTAAGACCTGAAATCATAGAAATTATAGAACAAAACCTAGGAAAATCTCTTCTGAACGTTGGCCTAGGCAAAAAATTCATGACTAAGAACCCAAAAGCAAATGCAACTAAAACAAAAATAAATACACAGGACTTAATCAAACTAAAAAGCTTCTGGATAGCAAAAGAAACAATCATCAGCATAAACAGCCAATGCACAGAGTGGGAGAAAATATTTGCAAACTATGTATCCAAGAAAGGACTAGTATCTAGAAGCTATAAGGAACTCAAGCAAATCAGCAAGAAATAATAATAATAATAATTTCACCAAAAGTGGGCAAATGACATGAATGAACACATCTCAAAAAAGGTATGATAAACATTTTCAAATAATAAATTTTATCCTAAAAATTTGACTAGCTGCATAACATTTCATTTCGTGCACGGGATTTTTTTAATCATTCCCAGATTGCCTGTTGTTTCACTTTTTGTTTTGCTATAATATTCAACTGTGAAGATCAATATGATAAGTAATGCACATCCTTAAATAGTTACTTTAGGGATATTAAGTCAGAAAGAATTATAAAATTTTATTTAAAAAATTTTTACATATAAAAAATTATAAATCTTATAATTTGTAATTAATATAACATTATAAACAGGAATAGAAAATGACCTCCGAGACGGTAGAAAATTTAATAAGCTTACTTTAGTTTTTAATTTCTAAGTGTATAAAAACAACTTAAAATTTTAAAGAAATAAATGTGTGTAGTTAAGAAGTCAAATTTCCCAGGAGGGTTTTTAGGAAAAGCAGCTCTGTGAAGAAGGATGAAGCTTATATATTGTCTAATTTAGGATGAAAGAGTGGCGATCCATCTTTATGTTTTGGAAACCATAATGTGAGAATGTGAAGGTTATTTTTAGGAGATACAACCTCCTACAATCAGGGTCTCAGTTCTTTCGTTCATCCTTCCAGTTTTTAAGAAAACAACTCTCCTTGCTAGAAGAGCAAACACCTGTCTGTTGGGCGTCTGCTTCTGGGTGAAGGTTAACTTGATCTGTTAGTCTATGGACTCCAATTATCCCCTTGTGCCATATTTATTCCCATGACTCACCCTGACCCTCTGTTGTACCTAGAATTCTCAAATTCATGCTTTCCTGTGGTTCTTCAGGACAGATCACTTCCTTTCACAGATGCTCGCTGTCTTAGTTCAATGTTGCGATCACAGATTACTGAGACTGAGTAATTTATAAGGAAAAGAGGTTTATTTGGCTAATGAACCTGGTGGCTTCAAAGTCCAAGGTTAGGCACCTAACTGGTGAGGCTCTTGTGATGCTTCAACTCACATCAGAAACATGGAAGTAAGAGGACACATGTAAAGAGAACAAACACAAGAAAGGACTGCCTGCTTTCTAGGTAACTAATCCAGTCCCATCATAGTAAAAACCCACTCCCACAAGATGACATTAACCTATTCATGGCAGATCCTGTGCCATGACACAAACATCTCCCACTAGGCCCCACCTCCCATCACTGCCACACCGGGAGTCACATTTCAACATGAATTTTTGTTGGGGCAGATCACACCCAAACCATATCACTCACCCACCTCTACCTATTCTTGACCATTGTTTTTCCCACTTGGATCACTTACAACTTCTGCATATGATTTCCATTTTTCTAAAAATCTATTGAAATTTTGAATGAAATCTTGAGTGTTTACAGTCTCCCCTTTCTCTTTGTTGTGAGTTTATACATTATTATTATTATTCCCTTAAAATAAATGTAATGGAGATACAAGCAAGAGAGGAGATAGAGGCGTCTGTCTAATGTGGTACCTTGAACTGGAAGATATCTACTTATTTTAAATAAGGTGCTTCATGATTGATTTTAACATGTATAGCCTGTGTAATTAGCAAGTTTATATCACGAAACCTCAATTTCTCCATCTGTAATATGGGTGTAAGAACATGCCCTGTCTACTTCTTAGATGAAATCAAAGGAAATTATTATGTTCATGCAAAAAGTTTTAACAAAGCACAAAAGCTACACACTACAGAGGTTTCTTGTATTCTCTCAGTCTCCTCCCATTTGAGATATGGTTATTTAATCTCATCACCTAGTTCATAAAGGAGGTTTATCAAAGGATATAGACCCTTTTCTCTCTAAATCTATTTTATTTTAAACAAGACATAATGTGATTTAGTGGTCAAGCAAATTTGTTCAAAAGAAGGTTACTTTTTGAATCATTTTTATTGTGCTATTTTCTTCTTATTACTTCAAAATGTCCTGGGTCTTAATAAAACATTATAATAGGTAAGACCATGCCAGAATTGTTTTCCCAATAAGAAAACCTATTAGCTGATAAAAGGAGAATAAATGTACTTATGAAACCTCTAATCAATGTGCTAATTGAAAAAGTAGTTCTTTTTCCTTGTCAGAACATAAGGATCATTATTGTAGCTCATTCATCAGCCTCCAAAGAAGGAGATTGCTCAAGCAACCTGAATTCTGGTATTCTTTCTAGACATACTATTTCTATAACACTTTCCCTTACGCATTCTAGCTGACCTAAGGGCAAATTAAAAATTATCAATATAACTAAGATTTCCTCTCTAATTTGCTGCTGTGACTAAGTGCAGTTCACTTGTTGGTGATTAATAAATAGCTAAGGCAACTTGCCCTGTGGACTGGCATAGGATTTCCTGTCTAGTCATCAATCCATTAATCTGGAAACATCAACAAAAATACAGTGTTATTATTGGGCAAAGGACTAGAAGGAGTGTAGAATGTGTCTATAGCTAGAAAATGAAGAATTCGGCATCTATTTCCAGACTGCTCAAATTGTGATACTTGAAAACCATTACTGTTACCATCACCTGTTAGTCTAGGAATTAAGAACCATTATTTGCTCTGTATATCAATTCAATTTGTGAGGAGGAGAAACCTAAACAGAGTATTTTAGAGAGTTCATGGTGATCATAGACCACACTCCTGAGAGCTTGTGGTTATTTTCATAACCTAACCCTGTGCCTCCCTAGAAGATCATAATTCTTGGTGATTTCTGGATGGCTTTTGGTGGATTTTTTTAAGCTGTTAAAATTTGGTTAAGATTTTCTTAGTTTTATTTTTACTTGTCTTCATTAATGAGGCAGAAGAGCCAAATACTGGGGATTTATAGAGCTTGGCATTCAAACTTATCTCTTTATTCCAAGAAAGCTGCAGATATCATCTATGCTAGTGCTTCCTAAGTTTGCCTGAGTATAGCAATCACTTAAGGTATACATTGGTTACCTACCACAAAACTCAGTTGCTCAACATAACCATCTGTTATTGCCTACAAATCTGTAGGCTGACTGCACTTCTGTCAACTGAGTAGTTGCCAGTCACCTTGGCCTGGCTGATCTTGCTTGGGCCTGTGTGTCTGCAGGCCTTTCTCAGGGACTGTTGGATGGTGTCACCCATATATCTGATAGCTGACTGGCTATCAACTGGGGTGAAAGGGGCCACATGTCTCTGATAATTCAGCAGACTAGATAGGACCTGCTCACACAGTGGCAGCAAACAAGAGCATGAGTAGAGGCAAGCGAGACTTCTTGAGGTCTAGTGCAGCACCAGCGCAGTGTTACTTCTGCCACACTCTATTGGTCAGAGCAAGTTGCAACACCAGCCCAGATTCAACGGTGAGGAAACAGACTTCACAACTTCAGGAGAGGAGCTGGGATACACATTGCAAGTGACATGGATACAGGGAAGGAGAATTCTGGCCATATTTACAAAACATCTATCTTAGGGTACATGTTTAAAAATCTAGATTCCTAGGTTCTCACTGATATCAATGTCCCTCTTCAGACCGAACAAGCTTGTCAACTTCATTCAATACTACCTTGAACTGGTGCTCTCAGAAAACCCAGGAGCTGTCTAGTCTATTCCATCTTGCCCACAATCTCCTCTTTCTCTGAGATTGAAGATCTCTCACAACCCCATTTTCTGCAAAACAAGGTAAACGTGGCTAAACTTTTTAGTTCTCCTTTGGAAACATGGGGCAATAACATGTTCCGGGGATGGACTGTAGCTCATGGCATTTGTATGCCAATGTTACTAGCCATTGGTCAAATTTAGTTATCAAAATATGATACTATTAGCCCTATAACAAAGTATCACTAAATTCATTTCTTCAACAAACGTTTATTGAATATCTATCATCTACCAGACATAAAGATATTAAACATACGCTTTTCCATAAACGTTGGTTTTACTAGAGGAAAGAAAAGGACTTTATTACCAGAAAACTTTTCAGGAATGACTTGAAATTACTGATATTAAGCAAAAAATATATTTCATTAAATATAATTTGCCCTAAGCATTGACAAAAGTTTTATCTTGAAAATTCAGATAACTTTTGTTGTATAGAAGTATTTTTTAACAAATAATTTAATATTCAGGATCAAAATGAGCACTCTTAATTTTTGTATTCCTGTATTTTTCTTTCTTTGTTGGGGGGTATCTTGGTTACTTGAAATTTACTAAAATAAGGAGTAAAATAGATCTTAAAAATAATCTAAATTCACAATGTGACTCAGGTTGAAGAGAAAATTTTATTTCTTGACAAGGAAATTGGTATAGACAAGACCATTTAAATGTTTATAGTGGTCAAGCTGTATCAATGAGTTTCTCATATATTTACTAGTCTATAATAATGCTTCTTACCAGGTATGGTGGTGTGTACCTTTAGTCCCAGCTACTTGAGAGGCTAAGGTAATTGCTTGAGCTCAGGAGTTCGAGGCTGCAGTGAGCTGTGATTATGCCTGTGAACAGACACTGCACTCCAGCTTAGACAACACAGAGGGACCCCCATCTCTCTCTGTCTCTCTCTCTCTCTCTGTGTGTGTGTGTGTGTCTCTGTGTGTGTGTGTGTGTGTGTGTGTGTGTATATATATATATATATATATATATATATATACATTCTTAAATAATGAGACCTTTCTTCTTTTCAGAAAATTGTTATTGAGTGCCCATGAAATGTTAAACACCTGAGATATATCAGTGGACAAAACAAAGATCCTTGCTTTTGTGGAGCTTAATTCTTGCATATTGAAATTCAAAGAGTGTCCTAATCTCTAAGGGTTTTTGGTATTGGTAACTTAGTCAACTTAGGCTGCTATAACAAAATACCATAGGCCAGGCAGCTTAAACCATAGACATTTATTCCTCACAGTTTACAGGCTGGCAGGGCTAAGATCAAGAGTCTGGCAGATTTAGTTCCTTGTGAGGGCTCTCTCTTTGGGTGGCAAGTGGCTACTTTCTTGCTCTTGCTGTACTCTCATATGGCCAAGAAGCAGCTCTGGTGTCTCTTTTTCTTCTTATAGGGGCACTCATCCCATCACGGGGCTCTACCGTAAAGACCTAACTATCTCCCAAAGGCCTCACCTTCTGTGTATTAATCTGTTTTCACACTGCTGATAAAGACATACCCGAGACAGGGTAATTTATAAAGAAAAAGAGGTTTAATGGACTCACAGTCTCACATGGCTGGGGAGGCTTCACAATCATGGCAGAAGGCAAAATGCACATCTTACATGGCAACAGGCAAGACAGAATGAGAGCCAAGCAAAAGGGGAAACCCCTTATAAAATCATCAGATCTCAGGAGACCTGTTCACTACCATGAGAATAGTATGGGGGGGACTACCTCCATGATTCAGTTATCTCCAACTATATCCCTCCCACAACGTGTAGGAATTATGGGAGCTACAATTCAAGATGAGATTTGGGTGGGGACACAGCCAAATCGCATCATCTTAATACCAGGGAGGTAAGAACTCCAATATATTTTTTGGAGGAGACACAAACGTTCAATCCATAAGTGACAGTACCTTGTACTTAAAGGAAAAAATAAAATTAAGGGGAAGGTGAGGCAAATATGATGTTATAGCAGTCCTCATTTTGTAAATTTTTCCCCAGAAGGTTTTGATTTCTGAAGATATCAATTGCACCTCTCCTGAAATGTAATCCATTTAAATTATGAAGTCCTGGAAAATAAAGATTAAAAAATATTTTCCAAGGAGACTGGGGTTCTAAGAGTGTCTGGGGAGGAGCCTGGGAATTTGGGTATTTATGGTTCCCAGAAAGGCCCAGCCTGGAGCCTCAGCAAGGAGGTGGTTACATGGGGCGAGCAGCCCTCCAGCTGCAGGGGCTCTCAGGCCACAGCCCACAGGAAGCCAAAGGCGTGGCTGGCTGAGGCTGAAGGAAAATTCCAGGGCCGAGAGGCAGTGCCTTGGGGACGCCACAGTGTCTTCAGCCTGGGCTTCATTATACAAACAATAACAAAAAGCCTCAGACAACAACAACAACAAAATACCCCCAAAGTGGGAATATTCAGAAATGAAATAAAATAAATAACATCTAGGTAGTTTATTTTGTTAGAAAGAAAAAGGATGATTTCAGCCTTCAGGTCTTATTCATAAAAGAGCCTTCAGAGAAGAGAAAAGATGTCTCAGAGGAAGCAAGAAAGATGCGATGAACCCCAGGGAAGGCCGCTTGGGGGAAATCCAAGTTTGGATGACGCTGTGGCTGTGGAGGGAGTTACTGGCCCGAATTAGTCACGAGGAACCTGAGCAGAGAAAGAAGACTCTGAGATGAATCAGGAAAGCTCGAGCCCAGTGTGTGGTTTGGATCAGAGCACAGCTTGAGTCCGAAAAGGCAGTGAGGTTCAGGAGCTCGCGGTCTTCCTGACAACCACATCATCCATCTCCTCTCCACACCCCTCACAGCCACCTCCTCATGGAAAAAGCTACGGCTCATTTCTACCCAACGGGTGCCAATGTCTGTAGCTAGTTTTCTTGTTTCTTTAGGACCCTCAGATGTTGAGCAGATGAATAAATATTTAATCTGATCATCAGGATTTACATATTTATCATGGCTTAGATGATGTGTCTACCTGTATGTGCAAGGTACTTGTGATGAGAAATGTTTGCAAGGCTAGAACTGATCAGGTAATCAACCCTAAGAGGAATCATAAAATTAAGCCCATCTTAAAGGAATTTCTAATCTACAGCAATTTCTTTGCTGATTGCTGTAGATTAGAAATTTGACATCGAGATCTGCAGTCAAGCCTCTTTGGCGCTCCTCATATCTCTAGCACTTCCTACTTGCGTGACCCCCAATAAATCACTGAATTTCTCTTGCTTCAATTTCCCTTTTGTGGTTTGTGGAGTGTATGGAGTTGTTTGAGGAATAAATGAGTTTTTATATGGAGAGAGCTCAGAATGCAGTCTGCCCATATAATGGCACTCAATACATGATGGCTGTCATTCCCTGCTTTGAACCAGTTGTCAAAATGGTCAGAGCAGTTTGTCAACAACTTAAATGTCCTCACATATAAAGCGGGTAACACCTATGCATAAAACCAGGCAGAGGTTTGTGTGAGCTTGTCTAGCTGAAACGGATACTGGCTGCCCAAATCTAACCCTTCTTGTCAGTATTGCCAGATCTTCTGATGTGTCAAGACAAGTCAGGTAACAAGATTTTTGCATGAAACCTCACAGTTTTTAAATACTAGAAATGATCTTAAGTGCCTTTTAAAAACTCAATCCAGGCCCAGCAAAATGTCCCGGCTTCCTGCGTCCTGCCCATGAACCAGAAGTTTGCCACCACTGATGAATGTGGTCTGACACGGTCCCAGATGTTTGAGCAGAAGGCATGACTGAAAAGAGCTCTGTGGAGAAGCATTGAGAAAGACTTGCCATTAGGGAAAGGGGTTTAATGTGTATGTGGTGTTCAATGTCAAAGCCAAGCCGAATGCAAATAATGTCCTTTTTGTGTTCTCCCCAGCGAAGCAGACACAAAGCCCTTCCGTGCTACCACGCCTTAAAAATGAAACCTGAATGACTGCCCTTGGTGTTTATCTTCCCTTTGATCCGGATTGATTTTCACCAGGCCACCCTGCTAACAGTTCCTCTTTGTCAGCTTAAACACAGCTCAGCACATTTCCATCAACTGCTGCCCTGTCCAGTGCCTTGCTTGGGACCCTAAGTATTAAGAGGAAACAGATACATATGTTTGATCCAAAAGAACCTCCACGCAAAAGAATTGAACAGTAGATATAATTCAGATATTTGAGAACTGATTCAGGTTCAACCTCATGAGACAGTGAACACTTTTGTAAAACTCACTTACTGGAGTTTTGGGTTTTGGTTTGGAGATGTTTTCCTAAGTATGGCCTTTGTTCCAGTACTTATTTATGATACTGACTCTTAACTGTTGAGATTTTGCAGATGTGTGGAATGGTGCAGGGAAGTGAAAAGTCTAATATAAGAGCAGTACTGTTGTAAGTTAAATGTATGTAATAAAAAGCATTCTGCATTTGAGAATTCAGTTTTCTTGGTTGTTGCCTGGCTAGGGGCCAGGTTCACATATCTAACAAGATATGTGAACCTATTCAAGTTATTACTGCAGCTTGCAGAGAGACGAATCAATATTAAAACCACAGAGATTCCCACAGCAACTCAGGGGCATATCTAATAACCTTAACCTCACTCTCCTCATTTTCTTCCTGAAACTAAGACCTGCTGGTTCATAAAGCTGTTATATGCCTGCCTTTCTTGCAGTCTCCTTCTGAGGAATGTGTCTTGGGGAGTTTGAACTGTGGTATCTTCCTACCTACTGCCGGGGATCCTGTCACCCTGACCACAACAGTCTGGCCTGGACCTCTGGTCTTTGTTGGAAGAAAAGGAAACTCAATAATGAGGCAGTTTGATGTGAGGCTACCTAAGAGTAGAGTTCCATAGTGAAAGGTGTCATACTGGCCCAAACATATCATCCCTCTTGGAAACAATGAGTGAGAAATTCTCCAGGGAGAGAAACAGGGAGCGAGAAATGTGCTTGTTCTGGGGGGGAAATGACCAACCACGTGGGAGATAGGTTCTCAATGTGTTAGAGTGAATTGAGCCATTATTTTTCTGAGGAGAGTATTTCATAGTCATCATTCATTCACTCATCCATCAAAATAGCATGAGAGAGTGAATGTTTGTTGACATCCTAGGCACTGTGGGGGACACATCTGGGCTCATTCTCAACAGAATTTAAGTGGACCTGGGCAGTGAGATATAAAGTCAAATTTCAATTTAGAAATTAAATCACAGAAAATGAGCTGTGATTTCCTAGCTTTCCCAGGACCATCCTCCTTTTGGGTTTTTCTTTTGAGTATCAAACTTTTTCGATACTTCCTTGACCTAGTTTACTTAAGACCACAACCTGCTCCTCTCCTCTCCCTCTTTCCCTGCCCCCCACCTTTCATCACACTTAACTTCTAACATTGTGTATTGCTTATTTCTTTGCGGTATTCACTGGTTGTCTATCTCTACAAAAACTTCAGCTCTACAAGGACAGAGACTCTTGTCTGTTTATTAATGTATTTCAAGTACCCAGAAGAGTGTCTGGGATATGAAAGGTGCTCAGTCAAGATGTCATGGATATTGAATGAATAAATCCTTTACAATCATGGGTGAAAACATTTCCAAAAGTTTTCTTACTTTCTGCCTTCTTCACTGCAACATTCTGGGTAGATGGAAAACTTTTGGTGGGTTGTCATATTGAGCCACTCTTATTTTGCCTAATTTTTCTATTCCCTTTAGGATCTACTGAGGAAGGTAGGACATTTTTTCTCCTCTTGTTGGCTAACACACTCCAGGAAGATGTACTATTTCAATTCCAGTGTCAGCCTTTTCTTTGACATCAGCTGACCAGAGGTCCTCTCTCACCACCACCTGGGAGAACTTCTTTCTTCTCCTACTTGGAAAATTCAGAGAAGGAAATCTGCAGGATTTGTGTTAGAAATAACGATGGGAATGCCGTGCAGAATTCTGTAAATGAGGGTAGCAGTGTGGTCCTGCTAAGAACTTTTAGAAGCAAAAGTGACCAAGATCCATGCTGTAGTGTCCTGTGTTTTGTGCTCATACTGAAAATGATGATAATTATCCACTGTTGTAGGATTGCTTGTATGAGCAGTCTGGGAGTGAACCCTGGGCATTTTTCCTGACTGCATAATTCTAGTGTTTCTCTGACCCTTCAGGAGACTCTAAATCAACTGATATTCTTTAATAAATTCTTATACTATTTCAACAAAAAGAAATAAGACTAAATAAGTCATACTTAACTTTGAGAGCCTGTTTTCTAATTTCTAATTATCTCAGCAATCTTTTAAGCTATGATTCATATAAAATGAGGACTAAGGAGCAGCCTCTTACCAAAATTTGCTCAAGTTCATGTGGTTGATTTATGGAAGGGATGGGACTTGACCAAGGTCTGCCTAATTTTAAAATTAGTACTCTTTTTTAAAAAAAAACAGCATCTGTGAGGTTCTGGAAATGTGTTCCTTCAACTTATGTGTATAAAATTCCATTCATGATACTTATTCTGTGGATCCCAGCCGCTCATCAGACTTTTACTTTCTGCTTTTCACTTTAAAAAAAAAAATGCCTGCCATTTCCAGAGAGGGGATCACTTTTTTTTTTTAAACCTCCTTATAAAGTTGAGAGTTTTGGCCAGGTTCAGTGGCTCACGCCTGTAATCCCAGTGCTTTGGAATGTTGAGTAGGGTGGATCACTTGAGGTCAGGAGTTGAAAACCAGCCTGGGCAACATGGCAAAACTCTCTCTCTACTAAAAATACCAAAATTAGCCAGGCATAGTGGCACATGCTTCTAATCCCAGCTACTGGGGAGGCTGAATCTGGGAGACAAAGGTTGCAGTGAGACGAGATGGTGCCATTGCACTCCAACCTGGGCAACAGAGGGAGACTACATCACACACATAAAAACACAAAAACAAAAAGCAAAAAACCATGCTGAGGTTTGGGGTGGCTGAGTTCTAGTCAGAGAGCATAAGCCAATGAGGGTATACATATTCTTATCTCAGGGAGGCATTGAGGATCCCTTTAGAAATTCAGATCTGGATTTTTCAGCTTCATCATCAAGTCCAGAACAGCATGAAAGAACAATCTGAAAGGTTTTTGGGCAAATAGCTCCCTTCAACAATACAGGACAATGGCCTATGATTACGCTAATGACACTGGCTTTGAGTAGAACTCGATAGCCACCAGCTCCTTCATCCTTTTCCAGATTGGAAGGCAACCCTCTCTCCTAAGAGGCATGGTTACGTATCTGTTTCTGGCATTGCTTTAGAGGTTTAAGAGAAAAAGAAAACTAATTACAAAACTTCCTGCACAGTGAGTAAGAAAAATGAAAGAGAAATGACTTGATGAAATCATGATAACAATAATACCATTTTTATTGTCAAAAAAATAAACAAACGTTTCCAAAGTTTCCCTTGGAGGAGGTTCTTCCTATAAAACTGGTCCCAGCTTGACTCCAGGACTGAGACCCATTCTCCATGGAAGCTCCTCCCTCAGCCCTCAGGGATCTCACAGAGACAAACAACCCTAAGGCTTAGGAACAAACACACTTTGGTCTGAGAAAACAAACAAACTTTTACTGATGCAGAGTCCAGGGGTTCAGGTTTCCTTTCACTATTTCTAGAAAAGGATTTGCTTTTAATAATTATGCCTGGCTTCTGACCAAGAAGAATTCAGCTGCTGCTTTTTCCATGGCCAGAACTATCTTCTCATGATTCCTACTCTCCTCTTTCATCTTCACTTCCTCTCCTCTTTCCCGACCTTGCCATTATTTTTCAGATAATTTGGCCTCAGACTTTTGGTCCCCACTTCTAAGAGGCTGTTTTCTTACTGACTTCCTATTGGCCATCCTTTGGAGCAGCAGGTGGTCATTCGGGATTGACCTACACAGCTCTCCTTCTAGAGTAGTAGGAAGAGAAAGTGCAGCCTCAGAATCACCAGGTAGATTCAATGACTTTCAGAGTTTATTTGTTGGGTCACATAGAGGCATGAAGAAATTCTCAGAACACTACTACCTCAATATCATTAAATCTCTCATTCAGTCATGCCTTCTCCCAATCAGCATGTCTCATGCCTGTATTTGTCAGGGTTTAGAGATAAATAAAGACAGGACTTCCCATCCTATTTGGAATATTTCCTCCCTTCACTTCTATTCACACTTTACATTTGGGCCCAGTTACCACCTCCTCAGAGAATCCTTCCGCAGCCTACATGTTTATACACTCATGGAATCCTTTTGTTTTCCTTGACAGTAATGAACAGATCCAGTGCTTTTCTTATATGTAATAATTTGTTGAGTTTCTCCATTAGACTCTAAGCTGGATGTTCATTTTACTCACCCTTGAAGATTCAGCATCTAGCAGGCACTCTGTAAATGACTGGGTAATATGTGTTGAGTAGGGACACAGGTCAGAAGATGCTTTCAAGAGTTGATGTGATGGCAGTATGAACTCTGGCATTCATCTAATGCAAATTGGGTTGTGGGGTGCATAAGATAAAGGAAGAACTTCTGGAAATGACACTGAAATGAATGACACAGCTGAGTCTCAAAGTCTGAGGAGGTGGCCCAATAATAAACACAGGGGTGGGAGCTCATGGTGACAGCATTCCAGGTTGGGGCAAACCTTGGAAGGGGGAGAGAATTAGGCAGACTTGTTTGTTTAAGGCAAAGAGCTCAGTGAGTTCAAGGTGTACGGTGTGAGTTGGGGAGTAGAGATATCAGAGTTGAAACTAGCCACGTGGGTCCCTCGTGAAGGCCTTGCATGTTGTGCTAAAAATGCCAATCTTATCCTGTAGGTGTGAGGGAAACACTGAAAGTATTTTTAGGTAGAGTGGAGGTGTGAGCAGACATGTTCCATGCTCAGGTGAGTGAGATTATAACTTGGATCACAGGCCACTAGAGGAAGGTCAGGAAATTCTCCGTATTTGCTGGTCTTAGAAGCAAGTTGCCAGGAGAAGTGGAAGTCCCAGAACAGACTGGGGAGAGTTTGCCTCCATGCTCTGCAGAGTTTAAGGCAGAAAGCTGGATATGGCTGATAAAGGCAAAATTTCTCTCTACTTCAAAAGCCAGGATTTTAGAAATTCAGCCCTCATTTTCTAGGGGAAAAAAAATGTATTCTGGTGTTTGGATGGCATGTAGGAGAGAGGAGCCTAGAAAAGTAGCCATCACTACTCTTCTTTTCAGAGTGAAGTCAGCGATTGCGCTGCATTTCACGAAATTGTCAATGGGACCAGCCACTCTTTCATCTTTACCACAAGGCTTAGTGTTTTAGGAAATGGCACACAAAAGAAATTCTAAGAAAATAATGCATGACAGAAAGGAAATGCATTGTATTTTACCACGGAATGAAGTTATGACTCAATCATCATGATTTAATTAGCACCCCCTTGAAGTTTCCTTTTCTGGGATGCTGAGCACTGGCTTCTCATGCTTTTGAAGCAGTTCTGCTCCTTCTATTTACCAGCTTTTAATGTTACTGCTTGCCAAGCTGCCTTCTTCCTCTTAGCTCAGGATTAGCTCAAATCCCTCTTCTGAGCAGCAACTGCTGCCAGGTAAGCCTCACCCTGTCTGGACTCACCGACCTCTCTGGTTTCTCCTCAGCTCCAGTGCCAGCTCTGTGGGAAGAGATCCCAGCCTGTGAAAATCTTTGCTTCAAACTCATTTAATTCTTTTTGTTTACTTATTTATTTATTTTTTTGAGATGAAGTCTCGCTTTGTCATCCAGGCTGGAGCACAGTGGCATGATCTCGGTTCACTGCAACCTCCACCTCCCAGGTTCAAGCAATTCTCCTGCCTTGGCCTCCCTAGTAGCTGGGATTACAGGTGCATGCCACCATGCCTGGCTAATTTTTGTATTTTTAGTATACACAGAGTTTCCCCATGTTGGTCAGGCTCGTCTCAAACTCCTGACCTCAAGTGATCCTCTCGCCTCTGCCTCCCAAAGTGCTGGGATTATAGATGTGAGCCACCACACTCGGCCCAAACTCATGTAATTCTATTTTTGTTTTTTGAGATGGAGTTTCCTTCTTGTTGTCTAGCCTGGAATACAATGACGTGATCTCAGCTCACCACAACCTCAGCCTCCCGGGTTCAAGTGGTTATCCTGCCTCAGCCTCCCAAGTATCTGGGATACAGACACATGCCACTACACCCAACTAATTTTGTATTTTTAGTAGAGATGGGGTTTCTCCATGTTGGTCAGGCTGGTCTTGAACTCCCGACCTTAGGCGATACACCTGCCTCGGCCTCCCAAAATGCTGGGATTACAGGCGTGAGCCACTGCTCCCAGCTGTATTTAATTCTTAACATTCCCAAATGCCTCACCAGCCTCATCTCAACCCATCTCAAGAGAAAAGCTCAAGTGCTTTGGGTGTCTGAACAGAATGCTAACTCTTTGCCTGGGACTCCCTGAATGGGCTTGCAATATGTGTCCAGTTTAAGGTGAAATTGTGAAATAAACAAGCTTTGGCTTTTTCTCACATCTTAATTTGTCCCCAGATGTTCTTCCTTGGCCATTTTTAGCATCATTCTTCATCAATCATAACAACCTTGCCCCGGAAAATAACCTGGACTTCAAATAACCAGACCTGGATTTGACTCCCAATTCCAATACAAGCTATATGGGCATTGGGCAAGTTCTTTCCTGGACTTTCCCTCGTTCATAAGAATCTGCCAGCCATGTTGGCTATGAGAATCAAATTTTATGGTGCGTTGATAGGTTCTTTGCAAACTGTAAAGTGTCATGTCAATGTGATGGGCATGATTAACGATGACACCCACATCCTGGAACCTGGGCCGCTTCCTCAACATGCCACTATTTATTTTAAGTCACCACTGAGGTGCCTAGCTTGGACCTAATCCCTCTAGGTTGTGTGTCTGTCTCTATTCTCCCCAAATGGTCCTGTATAATTTCCTCTTAGGGTCATATTTTCTCCCATCAGTATTCCACCTAGATAATTAGATAGACTTAACATACATTATTGAACTAGTAAAAAAAATAATAGAAGGTAGCTGTTGTATACTGTGTGGCATACTTACATATAAACTTGTGTATGTTATGATAAACTTATAAATGGTCTCGTAGAAAAAAGTCTACTGTGGTAGACTGTGTGAAAGTCAAAAAGGCCATGGGTTCATGTCACCCTCCTCTCTCGGTTGTTCTGTGATCTAGACTAGCATTTCCAAAGGTGTTATATAGAAACAGAGAAATCAAAGTATGAGAAAACAAAGTTAGATAAGTTTCTTTTCCGCGGTATTAATGTGCACTGGGAATATTCCAGATGGTGATTGGTGCATCTTTTTTTTGAACTTGTTAGACTGTAGAAGATTTTTTCCAAAGTAAGTATGTGGGTGACTTATATTTTATGGAGTGCATTAGGAAAAGTCTGCCTTTAGCAAATTCTAAAAAATGGGATAATAATAGTTGGCCTCAGGGTGTTTGCAGGACTAAATGAAGTATGTGAAAGTGGAGACAGGGGCTACTGGGCATGGAAGGCTTCAACAGCAATATCTCAGGGGCTCTCACCTGAGAGATGTTTAATGGTGATGCCCAGGAAATGTCATGGTGTCAATGAAAGGGGAATGCACACTCAGGTGAACTCTAAGCAGGCAGTGATTCCCCTCTACCTCTCTTCAAGGTGGCTTACAAACCCTTCTCATCATCCAACGCCCCAGTGAGTGTACTAAGGACTTTCTGTGAGTATGCTAAGGACTCCAGACCAAGAATAAGGGCTTGAAAAACATAAGCAATGTGGAACTCAAGAAAGACTACAGATGGAAGCCATACAGAGGCCTTTACCACAAAAAGCTGGTTAAATTGAATACCAGCTTTTTAGATTTAAAAAGGGGGGAGGGGACTGAAAACCAATGCAAGATCCATTGTCCACCCTTCATAGTTTCTCAGATATGACTATGTTGAAGACACTGGACTTTATTTGCATTAGGGGTGTGGGCTCAGTCATTCTCAATCTTCATCATAGTTTTCCATCTTTGTCATAAATCTCAAAGAACCTCTTAGGTGTGCTGACAAGTGGGTATCTGATGTGTATGGATTGAATTTGCTCTATTAGAGTCAGATTTTGGCGTCCACAGGGGGCAAAAGTAGGTTACCAGTGCCCTTAACATCAGTCACAAGAGGTACGTACTAGATGGCATACACTAGATGCTCAACGCATTATCTCATTCCTTTGTTTGTTTTCATATTCACTGATTGCATAATATTCCTTGAGGACCTGCAGCTGACAGCCCTGTGATGAGTACTGGCAACTGCAGATGAACAGGACAGAGAAGGTCCTGATTCTCATCAGCCTCTGCTCCAATGATAGAAAATATTTGTGTACTGGCCGGGTACAGTGGCTCATGCTTGTAATCCCAGCACTTTGAGAGGCTGAGGAGGGCAGATCACCTGAGGTTGGGAGTTCGAGACCAACCTGACCAACATGGAGAAACCCCATCTCTACTAAAAGTACAAAAAATTAGCCGGGCATGGTGGCGGGCACCTGTAATCCCAGCTACTTGGGAGGCTGAGGCAGGAGGAGAATCACCTGAACCTGGAAGGTGGAGGTTGCAGTGAGCCAAGATAGTGCTATTGCACTTCAGCCTGGGCAACAAGAGCGAAACTCTGCCTCAAAAAAAAAATTGTGTATTTAACCTGGAATGAAGAATGGAAGGAGAATCTTCATCCCCTCTAGGGGCTTATATCAGTTAGTATTGTAAACTTTTAAAGGCACAGCACTCATAATCTGATCCAAAAGAGTGATCAGTGTAGGATTTACCGGTAGCCCCAAGTCAGCAGATAATGGCTCTGTGTTAGGATTTTGAGGAGGTGTCTGGAAAGGCAGGTTCTTCTGGGGCCTCTGTTCTCTTTCAGGTAAGGACTATTTCCAGCAAATGGCCTGGGTGCTACAAAAGACCACATGTACTTTTTATTCTCTGGATCAGGGTCTTTTCTCTAGAAGACAAGGCCCCTCTGCCATGACTCAAGGTGGAAGCTTGATCCAGATCTAACCAAGATGATTGGCCAACCCCAGGCAAGCAGGCAAGTCAGGCTGCAAGTCACATTCCAATCAAGGAATGTTCCTGGCATATGACCTGCTCTCTTGGTTTATTTCCCATCCCCTGGTGTTAAACACAAGAGGATGTTTAAACTGAGATGGCTGTAAAGAATCTAAAGAATTCCCTAAATAACTGTGTGAAAAAGAAGCCTAATTTTCTGTTCTGTGCCATGATCTCCCTTTTGTTGCCAAGTTATCGTGACAGCACTAAAAATGGATTCAAATTTTTCATCAACTATAAATCTGATTTGGAAGAGGGATGATATAAATGAATGAAGGGTGATGCTGCCAATAGCCATCTACAAGCTCAAATAGCACAGAAGAAAAATGGATTTAACTTTCCTGGATGGAGGGGCAAAGCAGATGTAAAAGACAAAAAGAGAAAGAAAAAGAATGGTTGCAATAAGAGGTACCTTGACAAATGGTGGGTGTTTTCCATATACTTGATCTTCAAAGGATTCAAGCACAGAGAGATTTCATATAATTGTGAAAAGCTAAAGAAACTGAGAAAATAATCAGAGATGGCTCTTAGTCCACAGAGGGCCTCTTGGTCTGAATGGCTTTTTTTCCTTACCCGATTTTAATACTATTTGCACCTTATTGTTAGTTTTCTCTTTATGAATCAGTGAAATGTTTTCTCTTTGCAAATGGCATCAAAATCTTTCTGCCTAGTCCTGATGACTCTTCCTAGTTATTTATGTATTTATTCCTTCATTCACTTACTCACTCACTCATTCGTTCATTCATTCACTAGATAGGAGATTGCATCCTGAATCCAGGGCACTGAGGACTCAAGGGTTTCAAAGTCTGCCTTTAAAGAGTTTATCATCTAGAAGAGGAAATAACACATCACTCTAATGTGTTATTAGAGTAAGTATAACACATTAGAGTATAATGTGTTTTCTAATGTAAGGTGGAATCCAAAGATACAGGGGGAAATGGTTGTGAGGCAGAGGAGAGAGAAACCAGTTGTGACTCCATACTCATTTCTGCTTTATCAACCACCTGTGGTCAGCATAGTGCTTAAGAACACGGCTTTGACTACCATGCAAGATGTCCATGGAACCAGACCGCACTTGTACTCCTTAAATTTATACAAAAAATAAAAGAATATGCCTTTGATTCAGATTGATGGGTTCAGACCCAAATGGCTGGATCACCTTGGGCAGAATATTTACTCCCTTTAAGTTTTATTTTTCCCATATGTAAAATGGGGGGTGATAATAATAATAGTGCTCACTTCGAGTGTTGATGACTGAATAAGGCAGCGGCTATAAAGCATCTAGCAGAGAGTAAATAGTAAATAGAACATAATAAATGCTAAATAGAATGAATTGTGTCTTCCGTCATAACTTATCCTTCCTTCTGATGTCCCTATCTGAATCGACGGCCCCCTTCTCCCTGGTCATGAGACTTTCATCCCAGGAGTGTTCTCTCTTCCTTCTCTTTGCCCTCTACTTCCAGTCGCCAAGCTGTGTGCAGATTGTCCCTGCACAAGGTCTTTGCCTCCTCTGGTTCATGTCCACACTGGCATCTGAATTTTGGCCCTCTTTAATACTAACTAGCAATCACCATTTTGGTTTTTGTTTGTTTTTACATAAATTTTATTGTGCATATTTGAGGTTTACAATATAATGCAATGGTATACATATAGCCAGTCAAATAGTTACTGTGGTGAAACAAGTTAACCTTTTGTACTAGTCAGTTCTCGGATTGCTACAAAGAAATGCCTGAGACTGGGTAATTTATAAATAAAAGAGATTTAACTGGCTCATTGTTCTGTAGGCTGTATAGGAAGCCTGATGCTGGCAACTGCTAGGCTTCTGAGGAGGCCTCAGGAAACTTACAATCATGGCAGAAGAGGGAGCAGGCACATCTTACATGACAGGATCAGGAGCCAGAGTGAGGGGGGAGGCGCCACACACTTTTAAACACCAAATTTATATCACAATCACTATCACAAGAACAGAACCATGGGGGTGGTGTTGAACCATTCATGAGAAACCACCCCCATGATCCAATCACTTTCCACCCAGGCCCCACTTCACATTGGGAATTGCAATTAGACATGAGATTGGGTGTGGACATGATCCGAACCATATCACCTACCTTCTTGCATAGTTACTGTTTCGGCGTGACAAGAGCAACTAAAATCTACTTATTTAACAAAAAATCTCTAATACAATAAAATGTGATTAACTAGAGTCCTTAGGTTGTACGTTAGAGCCCCAGACTGTTTCATCCTACGTCTGCTACTTTGCATCCTTTTTTGCATCCTTTTTTTCACTAACATCTCCCCACTTCTTTCTCCCCTTCTCCTATCCTTGCTAACCACTGTTTTATTCTTTGTCAGTTAATATTTTAGAAGGTTTGTTCTGCAGCTGTGTTCTTTTATTTACCTATAACAACACCTATATGAGATTGGTACTATTGGTTTCATGTCCTTTTGCAGAAGAGAAACTATCTTAGTTTGTTGGGACTGCTATAGCAAAGTACCATAGATTAGGTAGTTTATAAACAACAGAAATTTATTTCTCACAGCTCTGGAGGCTGGAAGTTCTAGATCAGCCTAACAGCATGGGTAGATTCTGGTGAGAGTCCTCCCTCTTCCAGGCTGCCTACTGCAGACTTCTAGAACCCTCCATGGCAGAGAGGCAGAGAGCAGAGACAGGAGCTAGCTACCTGGCCTCTTCTAAAGGCATTAGTCCTAGGCTGGTAGCGGTGGCTCATGCCTGTAATGCCAGCACTTTGAGAGGCCAAGATAGGTCGATCGCCTAAGGTCAGGAGTTCGAGACCAGCCTGGCCAACAGGGTGAAACCCCATCGCTACTAAAAATACAAAAAATTAGCCAGGCATGGTGACTCATGCCTGTAGTTCCAGGTACTCTGGAGGCTGAGGCAGGAGAATCACTTGAACCAGGGAAGCAGAGGTTGCAGTGAGCCAAGATTGCACCATCGCACTCCAGCCTGAGCAACAAGAGCAAAACTCCATCTCAAAATAAATAAATAAATAAGTAGATACATAAATAAAACAGACATTAGCCCCATTCTTTTGTGTGTGTGTGTGTGTATGTGTGTGTGTGTGTGTGTGTGCGTGTTTGAGATGAAGTCTCACTCTGTCACCCAGGCTGGAGCATAGTGGTGCAATCGTGGCTCAATGCAGCCACTGCATTGACTGTAGCTGAGATTACAGGCGTGCACCACCACACCTGGGTAATCTTTTATTTTTAGTAGAGACAGAGGTTTCATCATATTTGTCAGGCTGGTCTCTAACTCCTGATCTCAAGTGATCTGCCTGCCTCAGCCTCCCAAAGTACTGGCATTACAGGTGTGAGCCATTGTGACTGGCTGTTTTTTTGTTTTTTAACTTTTATTTTAGGCTCAGGGATACATGTGAAGGTTTGTTACATAGGTAAACTCGTGTCACAGGGGTTTGTTGTAGAGATTATTTCATTACCCAGGCACAAAGCTCAGTACCCTATTTATTTTTTCTGCTCCTCTCCCTCCTCCCACCCTCCAGCCTCAAGGTGGTCCCAGCATCTATTGCTCCCCTCTTTGTGTCCATGAGTTCTCATCACTTAGCTCCCACTTATAAGTGAGAACATGAGGTATTTGGCTCATCCTCATAACCTAGTTGCCTCTCAAAGGCTCCACCTCCAAATTCCATTACACTGGAATTAGGGTTTCAACTCACACATTTTGGGGAGAACACAAACATTCTGTCCATAGCAGAAACTAAATCTTAAGAAATGAAAGAGCCAGCTAAAGGTCACACAGCCTGGAAGTGAAGACACCTGGTCTTGGACGAGACCTGGTTGCCCAGTAGGCCCCACACTCTCCTTCTTGCCTTAGAGGGGAAATGCCAGTATCTTTGTTCACAGGGAAAGCAGTTCTCTAGTCCTCAGCTCCACTTGCCAAAATTCTTTGCAAGAATTAGATAGATTTACATTTGTCATTTGTACTCTTGAGATACACACACAGTACAATACACTGTTTGAAAATCCATCCACCCAAGCTTAACTGTCTTTTTTATTTTTTATTTTTGAGACAGAATCTTACTCTATCGCCCAGGCTGGAGTGCAGTGGCATATGATGTTGACTCACTACAACCTACGCCTGCCAGTTTCAAGTGATTCTTGTGCCTCAGACTCCCGAGGAGCTGGGACTACAGGCGTGCACCACCACTCCTGGCTAATTTTTTGTTTTGTTTTGTTTTGTTTTGTTTTGTTTTTTGTAAAGGTGGGGTTTCACCATGTTGGTTAGTCTGGTCTCGAGCTCCTGACCTCAAGTGATCCACCCTCCTCGGCCTCCCTCCCAAAGTGTTGGGATTACAGGAGTGAACCATCATGCCCTGCCCCAAACTTGACTTTCTGAGTTCAAATTTGAATCCACCATTTGCTAGTTTTTTGAGCTTGAACAAACAACTTGTTCCCAGTTCCTATAACTTTAAAACAATAATGATCACTATTCCAGAGAGTTTGTAAAAAATTCAAAGAAGCAAAATACAAAACTAGCCAAGAATAATGTTTGGTACATTGTAAACATTCAACATGAACCTCTGTTGAAGGAAAAGAACAGTATTTTCTGCTCCTTGTTGCATCATTGACCTCGCACAGAGTGCATAATGGGCACTCAAAACACAGGTGGATTGACAGGATAGCGCTGACATTCTTCTGAATAAATTAAAGAGATTATGCAATTAACAGCGAAGAAACTTTAGAATGTCCATAGGAACATTATAAGAGGCATGTAAAATAATTGTGTTGCCTTTGTCCAGGCTCATTTAATGTGTGATCTTTCAGATAATGACTTTTTTTAAGTAGCAAATAAGTGTAATGTTAACACGTCAGGGGTCATGAGATTTCATCTACTCCAGGAGCAGTTTAAGGGAATTGAGATCAGCCCCTGGGCCATATGTTGGAACTGCTAAGCAAGCAATTTCACTTGGAATGGGGGAGAAAGTGAGAGTGAGATTTTTATGAATACTCCTAAATAATTTGACTATATTTCGTGCCTTACTGGAACAACAGAGTACTTTATCCATCCCTGGACAGGTGAGGAATGCCCAATGCATGCTATTGGTTAGTTTGCTGTTCTGAGAGTGGTCACAGAACACCAGCAGCAAGCAGCTCCTAGAACCTTGTTATACATACAGAATCTGGACTCTACTCCAGGTTAAACAAGAGTCTGCATTTTAATAATATCTCCAGATAATTAGTGTGCACATCAAAGTAGGAAAGCAATGATAGGAAGGCTAAAAGACAGTAGAATTAGAAGTAGCATTTATTATATTATCTGTTGGCTTCCCTATTGTACAAGGGTAATGGAGCTCTGATTCACAAGATGAGATGAATGAGGTTTTATATGCAGAACCTCTTTTGAAGAAAAGCCAACCTCTGGCTGCAAAGAGATATTTCATTATTCAAAACATATATTTTTTACTACAAACTGTAATCATTGGCCAGATTGAAAAGGACTTCTGTTAACTTCTAGGAGAAGTCTCCCTATTAACTTCCAGGAGAGGCTCAGTGATTAGGGAGCAAAAGCAGGCTGGCATACCAGCCTGGCCAAGTCATCCAGAGAGCACAGCATAATAGTACGTCCAGCCACGGTGACTGCAGAGTGAGTGGGGTTGCTCTGTGAGGATAGCTCAGAGAAAACTCTTGTGTAAAAATATTGCCCATTTAAGGATTCTGAATTACTACAGGAAAGATTACTGGAAGTTACAGGGCTTTAGGTAACAGTAATTTGCCTATTATGGAATATAGTACATAATGTTTGGCTAGTAGAGAAAGGAAAAATAAAAATTTCTTCTGATGCAATTGTGCTAGCCTGCTTGCAGACTGAAAAATTGATTCTGGTTAGGGTTCCAGTGATGTAGCAAGATTTGGAACCAACCTTAGATATCTTCAATCTTGTTTTTCTGAGTTTCACAAAGATTAAGTGACTTGCTCAGGGCAATAGGGTTGCTTATGTCTGGATCTGCTTTTCCTCATGAGTCATCTTAAATAATATAACCTCGAACTTCAGTGTACGAAATTTGATGTAGAAACTGCTCTTATAAATGGTCCAAAAGTAATAGAAGGGGGAAAAAATGACAAGAAAAAAAATAAGGGAAGTGATAAAGTAGGCATTGACTATGGAGATAAATGTTCTAAAATACTTCAAATATGGTTTAAAGTTGTCATAATAGTTGAAGCATGTAAACTATTTTCTGTTGAAGTGAAGCTATGAAATATGGGGTTTTGTTGACTATTTAAAAAGTAGTGTATTCATCAAATTACTCCAAATGTGTCGTTAACTCACTGCAAAAGACGATTTGTCATTAGAAAAAATGTTGCTGAACCGTAAAGTCTAAGCTGCATAAAAGTAAATACTGCTAGCCTGTGAAGTGTATAAAAAAGAAATGACAGTTAAAAGTGACACCCAAGATCCCAGGAAGCAATTTACAAAAACAATTGTTAATATATACAAATCAGTTCAAGGGAAAGAAAATAACAGGAGTTGTCTGTTGAATTTCCAACACTTTTGAGCCCTCTTCTGGCCGGTAAATGGTGACAGAAAATTAAAGACTAAATAATATCTGGAGAATAACAAAAAAGCAAAATCCATAATAAATATATATTGGCTTTAAAAGAAAAATCGAAACAAAATCGTTTTACTGGGTGAGATAAAACATTTCTGTGATGTAAGGACTCCACCTTCTTTTACCTCTTGTTTGCTACATGTATAAATGGCAGAAAAAAATGTAATGATGTTGACAGACATTTGAAAGCAACAAGTAAACCTTTTTTTCTTCTGTGGCAGGAGGATAAGGAATATATTTCTTTCTAACTATCAAGAAAATTGGATTATATGAATATTAGAAGCAATATCTTCACAAATGTATACTTTACTGGCTGTCATCTTGGTACTCCCCAACAAGGTCTTCTTTTGTACTCTTTCTATAACTAATTTTGAAGATTATGGATGGCAATGAACTTAATCAATCGAACCAAAATCAAAGCCAAAAGCTCATTAATAAATAGAGCCTAGTAACATAGCCTTATGCTTTTATTATTTAAGCGATTCTAGAAATGAGCAGCCATTGGGAAAACCGCTCCACAAATCATCTTCAACTCTTCAGGGTACAGCCTCACATGAATGCTTCTGGAACTGCCCAGCACATAAGAAGTCCTCCAAACAGGCAGTGGTGTGTCTTAGCACCTCTTCTTCCGACTAGACCAGAATGATAGCACTTGTATTATGAAGTGAGGTCAATGAAGATGATGTATATTTCAGTTAAGAAATGTGTTCAGAATATTCTACTGAATAAGGTATTATTTTATTTTATTTTATTTTTTGAGACATGGTCTGGCTCTGTCACTCAGGCTGTCAGGCTAGAGTGTAGTGGTACGATCTTGGCTCATTATAGTCTCCACCTCCCTGGCTCAAGCGATCCTCCCACATCAGCCTCCCAAGTAGCTGGGACTATAGGCACACACCATTATGACTGGCTAACTTTTGTATTTTTTTTTTAATAGAGATGGGGTTTTGCCACTTTGTCTGGGCTGGTCTCAAACTCCTAGGCTCAAGCAATTCACCTGCCTCAGCCTCCCAAAGTGCTGGGATTGCAGGTGTGAGCCACCATGCCCAGTGCCACATATCCTTCATATTGGAATATATTGCCAACATCGCTTTGAGATTTTATGTCTGTAAATTTGAAAATATTGAAATCCTAACAAAATATTCTAAAGGTAGTGGGATTTTGACAAAGGAACTTCATTGTAAAAACCCAGCTATGAATATTTTAGGGGTTAAATTCAAAGAATTGCTGAATAGCTTTCTAATTGTCTTATAAGAGGGCCACTCCACAGAAGCAAATTTAAATTGAGCATTTGAGATAGACTCAGGGTCAAGGCTTTTAATAATTGCTTTGTTAGGAAACAGTCCAAAAAAATAAAAAATAAAACTGTGAAAAAGACATTGGAAATCACCAAAACCGGTACAATTTCACAGAGTTGAAAAAAGAGAGAAAGTAAGTACAGTTCAATCTCTATTGATATTGAACAATGCTTCAAATCCACACACTTTACTGAAAAACAAATTTGAGGGATTACATCAAGGTGTTTATAATCAGAATAAGTTGAACCAGAAGTCTCTTTTTGGATGACCTCTTGCCAACATGTCACTTGAAGTAAGAGGTTAAAGCATGTGAAACGCTGTCTATGTGGGATGCTGTCTATGTAGATGCTCCCCTAGGGGATCATCAATTTAAAAAAATTAAAAAGGAAACTTTCAAAATGTAGCTATACATTCAATAAAAAATGTAGTGGTTTACCTGAAAATGTTTTGGTTTTCCCTCTATTTATTTATGTTGTCAGGGATACCAATTTTCACTCAGGATTACAATAGGGACAATAATCCGTTATCTACTAAATAATGTAATAGGGTATAAATGAAAATGAGACTGGATTTGAGCTTGTCTCATTTTCTAGGCTCTCAAAATGAGTTGCATATGAAGGAGATCCAGTTGAACCCAATCAAATATTTTGATGAAAATGCCGTTGGTATGTTAGGTGTGTATGTGTCTGAGTGTGCACATGTTTTCATAGTAGAAGAATGCCAAGGGAAAATGGGGTTTAGGGGAAAGAGCCTCATTCAGTCAACCTGTATTATATAAAATAATTTCAAATCAAACATAAAGAAACAGACTTGCACCCAGACACAGAGCCTTGAAGGTCTTGCAAGATACTGACATGGTTTTTGAAAAGCAATTATATAAATGAAAATTTTCATAAACCTTCAGGTTTCTTTCTGTATCTAATTTCTTTCCTAAAATGTAGCACAAAGCCAAGGAAAGCCCCTAAGATTTCATGTGAGGTTCATTAACATTTTTAAAAGATATTTTAATTTGAATTTCTTTTCAAAAAGTATTAGGCTTGAAATGTCAGGTCTTTAATCATTAACTTTACACAACCTATATGATTTCCTTTGCACTTACAAAATATATTCTCTCTTCATATTAAAGGAACATTTAATGACAGCCTATTGTGTTCCAGGTACCAAGGTAAAGGCTATGGGGGTGTCTGCTGGTTGGTTTGTTTTTGGAAGAATTGACAGTCCCAGGGAAGTCTTCCCCTAAATTCTGGCAGTTGTCTCCATTTAATCATCAGTTTTCTTAATCATCAACCTGTGGGCTGACTAAACCCATTGTCAAATAGTTTAAATCTCAGACTAGCATCTCCATCACTACTCAGCCCAGCCCAAGCACCCACAGCATTGCAACCTGCTGTGAATTCAAGAGATAGAAGCTAAGTTTATGGCAGGCTTAAGTAGTATGGAAATAGAAGGTTACATCCCTGCATAATATCATAGGGCACATTCCATGGGAAAATATACCCTTTGTGCAGTTGCTTGTGATTTTGTTGTATCTGGCCCAAGCTCTCCTTTATTGGTGTGTGTGACTGAGAGGACACCGCGTTGGGAATGAATCACATCCTGTTCTGGTAACATGGGAGGATGTTCTAAAAAGCACATGGCCCATTGCTGAGCTTGACCAGAACTTTATTTGCTTTTTATTGGAATTTGCTCTTTCCTTTTGGCCTTCAGAAAGTTAGTAGAGACTGTATGACAGCTCTGTGAGTGAGTGGTTAGGCACCTGATGGGGAATGGGTGAGTCAAGGTCTCAGTTGTTGAGGCAAGAGAACTTCTCCTTCACCCTCAGAGGTTTCCCTGAAAAATTAACTCTCAATAAGGCAGATTAATAGGAGAAAGAACTTTAAAAATTTTGACCACCATGCACATAGGGAGAGTCACAAGACTATTGCTCAATATTCCATGGGGATACATATGCTCATATACCCTGTTTCTTTGGAGACAGGGAGATGGGGAAGTATGGATCAGTTTTAGGAGGATACTAAATGATTTTTAGAAGAATTCAGTGGGCTTGAAGAACATACAGTGGCCTCAGGCAAAGTCTGTTTGGCCTGCAGAGTGAACAATGGTTTGTGACAAAAGTCTCTCCAGGTTTGTTGACAGATTTAGTCTTCCTTCCTGTGTTATGGGTTCAGTTAATGAAAACTCAGAGATGGGACCAGATGTCATTGTTTTCTTCTCTGGTAGGTCCAGGCTATAGGCAGATAAAAGAACTTTAGCCTGTGATTTGGAAGAGGTAGAGGATTAAGAGACAGGAAGAGAAGGATAAAAAACATTTGTTCTCCTTGGCGAGTCTGTCCAGCCTTTATGTGATAGGGGAAATGTCTCTTCTAGCATCTGATAATCTCTAAGGGCCTTTAATTCAAAATACTCATTGTGCCTGGGAGCCGTAATTTGGGGTGAAGTTCCCTGCTGTTCTTCATGACACAGGGTAGGATGTGATTCTGGAAGGCCAATGGGAGCAAGTGGGAGAGGAAAGGGGTATTGACCACAGCCTGGTTGAACTAAGAGAGGGGCAAGGAGGGCACCAAGAGTTAGTGGAGGTGAAGTTGAAAGGGGCTGTCCTTAAAAGAGGCAGCATTGAAACATATATTTAGACTTTAAAAATTATAATGGGATTCAAGCTGAAGACTGTTGTGAGCCAATGCCTTTACTTCCAAATGACCACAGAAATGATGGGTCAGAGCAGGGACTTGATGGAGCCAACATTGACAAGCTGAATTTCAAAGCTGTTCTGAGAAGTACATGGAAGTGATAACAGAACACCCTAACATTTCCAACTTGAAGTGTCTAAAGTAGGCCCAGAGAAGGGACTTCTAGTTCTAGCATCCAAAGCTATGGCCAGACTGCTTCTGGTGATGACGTCCTGGGTGTGCAGAGCAAGCTAAGGAACCCAAGGCATAGGCTCTGACTCTTAGGGGACACACCCAACTGGATAGTAAAACAGATTATACAGTTGTGAAGGTAATAATGGTATAATTAAAGAAAAAATAAATAAACAATATAAAGTCCAGAATAAGCTGAAGAATATATCAAAAATTATGAAGGTAGTATAGTAAAGTACTGAAAGAGTTTAGGCTCTGAAGATAGCCTGATTGGGTTTGATTCCTGGCTTTTTATTCCCTAACAGTGTAATCTTGCGTAAGTCACTGAATCCTTCTGTGCCCATCTCCTCCTCAGTAAAATGAAGACAATATTAGCAACTCATGGGGTAGGGATGAAGTGGACTAATGCATGAGAAGCAGCTAGCGTGGTTCCTGGAACATAGTTATCATTCAATAAGGGTTAGCTATTATCATTGCATGGAAAAAGCAGCTTTCAAACAAGGGAACTTGATGATTTATTTAGTAGAGAGTACTGTGACATTTGGCCAGATATTTGGGAATAAACATTTGATCTTTTCTTTATATTCCACTCCCAAATGAAGTTCAGTCGCGTTGAGAACCAAAACAATTCTAGAAGAATATATAGGCCAATATTTAAATAATTTTGTAGTAGAGAGGGCTTTTTTAAGTATAACAGCAAAGAGAGAAGGCTAGAAGGGAAACAAAAATGGATAGACTGGGTTATATTTAAAAAATAGAAAGCTTCTGGGCTTCAAAACAAAATAAACAAAGCAAACCAAACCCAACTCACCCTAAGCAGAATTAGAAAGTAAATGACAAACTAAGAAAAATATTCACAACATCTAAGACAGATCAGGGGTAATATTCTTAATATATAAAGAGTATTTTATACTTTTTAGAAATCGATAAACAAATCTTATAAATCAACGAACATCATTTAATCAATAAATGTTTAACACTTCTGCCAGGAAAAATAGGCATAGGACATTATGAATAGGTAATTCATAAAAAAAATATAAAAAGACAAAAACATAAGAAGAAGATTAATCTAATGAGTAATCAAAAGGCCATGATTGAAAACAAGAGAGCATTTTTCACTTTTTAAATTGGCAATAAATTTTAAATGACCATAGCCAATATTGGTGAGGGTGCAGAAAAACAGACTTTCTCCCATACTGTGGGAAGTAGTATAAATTGGCTCACTCTCTCTGTAGGGCACATTTTCAATACATACTTAAAGCGTATCACCTTTGACTCAGCTCTTGTACTTCCAGGAATTTAATTTTTAAAAATGTTCTAAGATATGGAAAAAAATTTTGACCACAAAGATATCTACGGCAATGTTTTTAATAATATCAAACAAATAAATGTTAATGTATTTTTATTGGCCTTGAGAATGAACTTTTCAGTTCTTGATAATTGACTGAGGACCCAGCTGCTGAACTCTGAAATGCATACCTACTTATAGAGAACCTTGAGAAACACCACACCCACACAATATATTACTAAATAGGCAATATTATTGGTGTGGCAGGAGAATAACATATAATGACATAAAAATATGATCCAATTATATAAAGGGGTGTGTGTGTGTGTTTGTTGCTGTGTGTGTGTATACACAAAATAAATTAATATACAGTATGATCTCATTATTAGGAAATACAAGTGTAAATAAATGCATAAACAGAAAATGTTAATATTATTTCTCAGAGGTGAAATTAAGAGTTATTTTTAATTTCTTTTTTTTTCACTTATCCAAATGTAATTGTGGCTTTTATTTTGCATTATCTGACGACTTTTATTTCACATCCTTCTCCATGATCTAAAATACATTTATTCTTTTGCAACTAGATGTGGAAAGCAAGATGTTTTAAGGGAATAATTATTTTTTAATCAGAATTGGAGTCTGATGCTTGTATGTGTGAATGATAATCCTCAAAATGGTCGTTCTCAAAGATTTCATTATGCTGTTAGATTAGGTAGATGGTGTTATAAATGCATATTTTCTTTAAACATTGTGTTAATGTGGTTGAACACTGTTTTGATACCAAACAACATAGCATCTATCACGTAGCCAATGAGAAGACATTCATCAGACCCTTAGATTTTCCTCCGTGGCCCAGGGGATTTGAGCAGAAGCACAGACAATCTTTATCCAGGCCAGAGCTCCGGCCCTTGACTTCCTCTTGGTGCCTGGAGTTCAGTCTCGTCCTACTCATGGCCTTGAGATGGTTTTGCATTTGCTCAGAGCCTCTGAGCCCAGGCTGCCTCCCCCTCACAGTGAGTGTCCTTCCAACTTAGCTTTTATACACAGTCCTGCCTTCCCCACTCCCGCCTTGACTCGTGCCCTAAATTGCTTCTCAGAGGCAATTTTCTCTGCTCTTCTACTCTTAATGGTGATGAATAGACTTTCCATTTTCCTATTTTGTCTTTTGTCAAAACCGTTTTCTGAAAATCCTTCCTGAGCTCTTTACAACCCCGACAGGTATAAACAGCCCATCTGAATTGTCCCCTCAACATGTCGCTCTTCAACCTTCTGAAGACAAATTCTATCTGGCCTTCAGATACCTCACTTATGGTCCCCTCAACTCTTAAGTATAATACGGATCCCATATGCAACAATGGAGACAGATGACCGAACATCCAGCCTTTCTCAGTTTGCCCCTGTCACTACCACTGCCTAGTGGAGAAGAGGGTTTTGCTTTATGGGTTTTCTCTGCATGTTACTCCTTCTTCCTGATCCCTGATCTTGGAGGATAGGCCCTTCCTTCAGACTTCCCGGGGACACTTGCTTACCATACTCTCTCCTTCCTCCAGTTCCATCAAACATAATTCCCCTGTCTCATCCCTTCTAGGCACCAAATGATAGACCATCGTGCCTCAAGCAGACAAACCCAAGGCTTTGTGTGCACCAGAAGTACATAAAGGAGATTTTCAAGCGACAGTTGTCTCTACCCCACTGCCATGGTCTGAACATTTGTGTCCCTTATAAAAATCTTATGTTGAAATCTTAACCACGAAGATGATGGTATTAGGAGTTGATGAAGCCTTTTGGGAGATGATTATGCCATGAAGTAGAGCTCTCATCAATGGGATTGGTTCCCTTATAAAAGCTGTCCCAGGGAGCTGCCTTGTCCCTTCCACAGTGAAAGGACACCATGGTGTAGATGCCATCTGTGAACCAGAAAGTGGATCTCAGCAGACACTGCATCTGCCAGCACCTTGATCTCCAACTTCTCAGCCTTTAGAACTATGAGACAAAAAAACATCTGTTATTTATAACCACTTAGTTTGTGGTATTTTATTATTGCAGCCTAAACAGACTATGACACCCCCACCCCCGCCATGAAGATTCTACTTCAGTAGGTCTAGGTAGTTCCAGGCATGAGGGCTTCAGTGGTCCTCATGTTTCAGTGCAAATTAAAATAACTTGGGGAGTTCCAGAAAAGTCACATGCCCAGACACCACCCTAGCTTCCTTCAGTCATCCAATAAATGAAGGCAGGGATTTGTCATTTTGTTTACACTGCACCTCTTGCTCAATGTTTAGCATGCATGAGTAGAGTTGTCTGGTATGGTTGTGTAGACTGAACAACTTCAGAAAGATTGCCATTTATATAAATTGTTGACTTAGACAACAGGAAAGTCTTTCGAAATAAGCATCTAATAAATACCGAGTAAATGAATGGGTAAGATTGGGAAATAATGTCTTTCTAAAAAGTATTACTCACTTTCTAGTAGCAAAAAATGGAAGATTAAAAGCAGACCAAAGTTAGGGAAGCCTGTTACAAGAGACTGAATAATGGCCCCCAAAGATATCCATTTCCCAATCCCTGGAACCTGTGACTGTGTTGTTACTTTCCATGGCAAAAGAACTTTGCAGATGTAATTAAAGATCTCAGTATGAGAAGATTATTCTGGAGCATTGGAGGGGGCCCAGTATAATCACACAAGTCCTTATCAGTAAGAGAGGGAGGGAGGAGAGTCAGAGTCAGAGGAACACATGTGACAACAGTTGGAGAGGTCATTGCGATGTGATTGGTGGGAGGGGCTATGAGCTAAGGAAGGCAGCAGCCTCCAGAGGCTGGCAAAAGCAGGAAGCAAAGTCTTACTTAAAGCCTGCAAAAGGAATTCAGCCCTACTGACACTTTGATTTTAGTCTAGCGCGATCTGTTACGGATTTCTGGCCTCCACAATTGTAAGATAACAAATTTGTGTTATGTAAACCATGCAGTTGTGGTAATGTGTTATAGCAGCAATAAGAAACTAACAGCCTTCCAGGAATGATACATGGGAGGGAACTTCAGGCAAGCAGGTAGATGCATTTGCTATTGCTGCATAACAAATAACCACATACTTAGCAACTTACAATAATATCATCCCTCTTTTCTTTCTTTAATCTTTTATTTTAGGTTCCAGGGTACATGTGCAGGTTTGTTGCATAGGTAAATTGCGTGTCACAGTGTACAGATCATTTCATCACCCAGGAAATAAGCATAGTATCAAATAGGTAGTTTTTCAGACCTCATCTTCCTCCTACCCTCCACCCTCAAGTAGGCCCTAGTGTCTATTATTCCCTTCTTTGTGCCCATATGTACTCATTGTTTAGCTACCACTGGTAAGTGAGAACATACGGTATTTGGTTTTCTGATCCTATGTTAGTTTAATTAGGATAATTACTCCATCCACATTTCTGCAAAAGAAATGAACTTTTTTTTTTTTAAATGGCTGAGTAACATCTCATGTATATATACGTACCACATTTTCTTTATCTAAACTACCATCGATGAGCATTTAGGTTGATTCCATGTCTTTGCTATTGTGAATAGTGCTATAACAAACATGCATGTGCATGTGTCTTTATGATAGAACAATTTATATTCCTTTGGGTATATACCCAAATGGGATTGCTGGGTCAAATGGTAATTCTGTTTAAGTTATTTGTGAAATTGCCAAACTGCTTTCCACAATGACTGGACTAATTTACATTCCCACCAACAGTGTATAAGTGTTCCCTTTTCTCCGCAACCCCACCAGCATCTGCTATTTTTTGACATTTTAGTAATAGCCATTCTGACTGGTGTGAAATGGTCTCTCATTGCGGCTTTGATTTGCATTTCTTTAATGATTAGTGATATTGAGTACCTTTTTCATGTGCTTGTTGGCTACATGAATGTCTTCTTTTGGAAAGTTTCTGTTCATGTTTTTGCCCACTTTTGGGGGGGGTTGTTTATTTTTTTGCTTGTTAATGTGTTTAAGTTTCTTATAGATTCTGGATATTAGGCCTTTGTTGGATACATAGTTTGCAAACATTTTCTCCCATTCTGTAGGTTGTCTGTTTACTCTGTCGATAGTTTCTTTTGCTGTGCAGAAGTTCTTTAGTTTAATTAGGTCCCATTTGTCAATTTTTTATTTTACTGCAATTACTTTTGGCATCTTTGTCATGAAATTTTTGCCAGGTCCTCTGTCCAGAATGGTGCTTCAGAGACTATCTTCCAGGGTTTTTATAGTTTTAAGTTTTACATTTAACTTTTTAATCTATCTTGAGTTGATTTTTGTATATACTGTAAGGATGGGGTCCAGTTTCAATCTTCTGCATGTGGCTAGCCAGTTATCCCACCACCGTTTATTGAATAGAGAGTCTCTTCCCCATTGCTTGTTTGTGTCAACTTTGTCGAAGATCAGATGGTTGTGGGTGTGCAGAATTACATCTGCATTCTCTATTCTGTTACATTGGTCTATGTGTCTGGTTCTGTGCCAACATCATGCTGTTTTTGTTACTGTAATGTTGTACTATAGTTTGAAGCTGAGTAATGTGATGTCTCCAGCTTTATTCTTTTTACTTACAATTGCCTTGGCTTTTCAGACTCTTTTTTGGTTCTATCAGAATTTTAGAATATTCTGTGAAAAATGTCATTAGTAGTTTGATAGGGATAGCATTGAATCTGTAAAATTCATTAGGCAGTATGGCCATTTTAACAATATTGATTCTTTCTATTCATGAACACGGAATGTTTTCCATTTGTTTATACATCTTTGAGCAGTGTTTTGTAATTCTCACCTCCATGGTTAGCTGTATTCCTAGGTATTTTATTCTTATTGTGGCTATTGTGAATGGGATTGCATTCTTGACTTGGCTCTGAGCTTGGATGTTATTGGTATAGAGAAATGCTACTGATTTTTGCACATTTATTTTGTATCCTGAAACTCTGCTGAAGTTCTTTATCAGATCAAGGAGATTTGGGCAAATAGTATATGGAGTTTTCTAGATATAGAATTATATTTTCTACCAACAGAGATAGTTTGACTTCCTCTTTTCCTATTTGGACACTTTTTATTTCTTTCTCTTACCCGATTCCTCTTGCTACGACTTCCAGTACTATGTCAAATAGGAGTGGTGAGAGAGGACATTCTTGTCTTATTCCAGTTTTCAAGAGAAATGCTTTCAACTTTTTGCCCATTCAGTATGATGTTGACTGTGGGTATGTCATGGGTGGCTTTTATTATTTTGAAGTATGTTCCTTCAATGCTTCATTTGTTGAAGTTTTTTTTTTTAACATAAAGGTATGTTGGATTTTATTGAAAGCATTTTATGCATTTATTAACTTAATCATGTGGTTTTATTTTTAGTTTTGTTTGTGTGATGAATCACATTTATTGATTTGTGTATGTTGAACCAACCTTGCAACCTAGGGATAAAGCCTGCTTGATGATGGTGGACTAGCTCTTTGATGTGCTGCTGGATTCAGTTTGCTAATACTTTGTTGAGGATCTTTGCATCTATGTTCATTGAGAATATTGGCCTGAAGTGTGTGTGTGTGGTTTTTTTGTTATTGTTGTTTTTGTTTTTGTTTTGTAATGCCATCTCTTATCTCAAAATTCAAGATGTCAGAAGTCAGGGCAGGCTTGACTAGATTCTCTGCTCAGGGTTTTGTCAAACTGCAATCAAGGTACTGGCCAAACTGGGATTTTATTGGGAGGACCTAAAAAAGAATTGCTTCTAAGTTAACTCAAGTTATTGGCCAGATTCAGTTCCTTGGGGTTCTAGAACTGAGGTCACCACTTCCTTACTGACTCTGAGGCAGGGGCTGCTCTCAGCTTCTAGAAGCTGTTCCCATTCCTTGCCATGGGGCCTTCATCTTCAAGTCAGCCATAGTAGATCAAATCTTATTTGTTCTTCCAATTGCTGACATCCTCTTGTGTGACAAGCTGAAGACAGCTCCGCTTTTAGATGGCTTATGTGATCCATCAGGCCTGCTAGACAATCTTTCTCCACCTTATAATGAAACGATCACGGAATGGGATCTCATCATTACTCCCAGGTTCCACCCACACTCATAGGGAAGGGGGCAATACAAAGATAAGGGTCTTTGGGGGGAATTCTTAGAATTCTGCCTGCCACAGGGAGTTTCCAGTATAGCACTGGTCAGCAGTAAAAGCACCATCTTTCCTGCCCAAAAGCCAGTCCTTGGTGCCTGTGCAGGTCCTTGGGGGCTCTTTGTCCAGAATGAGGCTCATCCTTCATTAGCTGTGAGTGGACAGATAAAAGGACTTTGGGTTACAATTAGAGGGTGAGAGCCTGAAATAAAAACAAAAAATACAATTATGTACTGATTTTAATTATTAGGACTTTCTCTTTTGCATATTCTTGATTTTTAGATGATAAACTATTAGTATGCATTTTGTCTTACAGAAATGTCTGCAATGTGCAATAGGGGCTTAAATCAAACTCTGTTCCTTCACTTCCCTTCTTCGTTGCTTTTTGTCCCTCTTCCAAGCCCAACCACTCCCTTGTCATCAGACAAAAGGGATACACCTTTTGGCCTGCACAAAATAGAATCAAAATCCCTTTATGAGGTCAGATGCTTATGCAAATCAAAGTATTATTTGAAAACACAAACCAGAAGGACACTGCAGAGCATATGAGCTTTTTCTTAAATAAGTCCCTTATTTTCTTTAAGCTGTGGATTCCTACTCACTTGACTAGGCTGATTCATTTTCAGATTTGTTTTTGTTTTTAATTGTTGAACTTCAAAAATCCCATTTATTTTCATTTGGCTTAGAAGTCTTCTGAGAACCAGCTATTTCTTCCGTAACTCTCCCTAAGTGATTCTTACTCTATAAGGTTTTCTAACTTTTTGCCCTTCAAAGCAGTGTGGTAGGCAGACATCACAGAAGCCCTTCACATTTCATTTTATCCTGTAGTTCTTCCACCCACCCCGAGCCTTTGCAGGAATTTAGTGCTATTTTTGTCATATCTGGTTAATGCCAAAAAACAATTCTCTGGTTTCACCACTAAAGCTCTTATGAGGATCTGCTACATGGTTAACAGAGCTCAGCAGTTAGTCCTACATTCTTTACTTCCTGTTATTTCCTGTCATGCTTATACCTTGCAAACTTCATGACGTCATCCAGTTTGGAATACCTTGCTTCTGATATTTGCCCATTCACTGAACCAGAGGATTTGGGCCCTTCCCTCCTAAAAGCAAATTGATGAATGACTGGATCTTTAATAACCCCTCCTCAGCCTTTCACCTTTTGCAGGAAAATCTGAAGACATATGAATAAGGATGGCTATATCCTGTTTCATCAATAGTCTTTCACCGTACTTTTTCTGTGTGTGTTTTCTTTTTTGCTCCATTTTTATGGCACACTATACATTTTTAAAAGGAGTGATCTGGAAATTTTTATATCCATAAACACATAAAGGTGTTACAAATTTAATTCCCACATATGAGCATGTAATGTAAGCCCAGGAATATTCCTGTGGAAAGTTTCTTCATGACACATTTGAGATAGGAATCAGGTCATACTCTTCCTCTGTTACCCCTTCATGAGCTTTGTTCTAGACTCATGATGTTAATTTTGATACACACACTTTCTCCGTCATGTGCCCACTCCACAGTCACGCCTATGAACAGAGGTGGTGAGTGTTGATAGTATTTGAAGAATCCAGGAATAGCTGAGTTCTCTCTGCTCCTCAAGCCTGCCTCCCTCCATGGGGTTGTCAAGGGAACAGAAAAAATGAAAATCCACTTACCATTTTATTACAAATTGTCCTAAAGCCTAATTTCCCCACAGTGAAGCACTTTAGAAAAGCTTTGAAGCCCACCCCTTTCCACCCCAGACCTGAGGGCGCGTGTGTGGAGAGGAGGAAAGAGTGGGAAGACAAGGTAGCAAGGTTTAATTCAAGAATGCAAGCTCTGCCCCCACTGACCCAGCCAGCTGCAAGAAGAAAGAAAGTGACAGCATGTGGCTTTGGGATACACCTCCCTCCACTCTCCTGCATTTCCACTATTGGCCTTCCTTTCATCCTTAAAACATGCCAATGTCTTTTCTTTCTCTGGCCTGTGCATTTGTTAGTAATGGCCTTCCCTGAGATAGTCATTTCCTCCTCAACTTTCAGGTCAGAACTCAGATGCACTGGCTCTGAGGGCTCTTTCTTGTCCATCCTAGCTAAATCATTCCTCCTGACTCTTTGCACATACATGTGAGACTATTTCTTATTCTATTTTTTTTTTTTGAGATAAGATCTTGCTGTAATACCCAGGCTGGTCTTAAATTTCTGGACTCAAGTGATCTTCTGTAGCTGGGACTACAGTCATGCCACTGCACCCAACTAATTAAAACTTTTTTAAAGAAACAGGATCCCAATTTCATATTTTTGATAGCACATATTGATAAAGTGTGTGTATCCATTGCCTTCCTCTTCTGTTAGAATGTCAGGGGCACTGGTTTATTCGTTGCTGTATCTCTAGCACCTAAAACGGCACTCAGCTCATGGTAGGGACTCAGTAAGTCCTTTACTGGTTGCCAGCGACCAATTTATCAATGAACGTAACCCAATGTCTTAAAATCTGGCCAATCAGATCACATTACCTCTTCTAGCAGGGGAGTGAGGAAGAAGATGGGAAGTCTCTTATATTCATTACCAGTTGCCACACAGCAAATTAGCCCAAAGCACAATGGCTTAAAACAACAGGCATTTATGGTCTCAGTTTTTCTGGTCAGGAATTCAGAATGCTTTTAGCTGGACTGTTCTTCTCTGGGTTTCCCCTAAGGTTACAGTCAAGATGTTGGCTAGAGCTGCAGCTATTTAAAGCTTGGTGGGTCTGGAGGGTCTGCTTCCAAGAAGTCTCATTCACATTGTTGTTGGCAGGAGACCTGAATTCTAATGGCAGAAGACCACTGGTACGAGGCCTTAGTTCTTCCCCACATAGAGCTTTCCATAAGGTAATATTAGTGTCCTGACTATGTGGCAGCTGACTTCCCTCAGAGCTTGTGATAAGGAAAGAGTGGCAGAAGCCACAGAGTCTTCTATGATCCAGGCTTGAAAGTGACATATCATCACATCTGCCATATTTTCTAACCACACAGACCAACTTAGGTATGATATGGGAGGCAATTACATAAGAGTGTGAAGATTAGAAGCAAAGACCCCGGGGGACTTCTTGGAGACTACCCACCACACCTTTCCTCACCCTTAATCCACATTGCTTAGATTTTCTTTCTATCTGCACCAACTTGCTGTGACAGATTAGGTAGGAGCAGGCCAGGGGAAGTGAACGATGAGACCTCAACCATTGACTGATAGGTTGACAGGTGGGATAAGCATGCATAAAGGATGCAGAGAAAATCACATTTTGACAAGCAAAACAAAGCATCTGGAGAAAGTGACACGATGACAGAGATAGTTGTAAAAAAATAGTTGACAAGACGTGGAGGAGGCCACACAACATACAAAAGGGTGCCAAACAGTGGGTGGAGGAGATCAGTACCCAGGCTCCACAAACAGACCATATTTGAAGATTGAGGTTGCAATAAGTTGAAATCCTGAGAGTCCATAATGGAGCATCCAACCCCATGCTTTAGGTACCCAAACAGGACTCTGATCCCAGAGAGAGTTTCGTCAAATCCTTTATTTGTTCTTGGTCATTGCATACAAGACTGTGAGTTGGTACATGCCTTCCTTCCTGATACTCTAATTTCATCTTCTTGCATTTTCAGTCATGCCCAGTAGCATATACTTGCAAGAACACCACACTTTTCTTTCTCCTTGCTTCTGGCAATGGTAAACCTTCTTCATTGAATGAGCATTTCTGTTTTGCCTGACCATCTCCTGATGTTCCCCTAAAGTTCATCTCAGCCTAACCCCTTTCAAGGTGACTCACCTGACCACTTTCATCTGCCTTGACCATCCAGGCACCCTCCTTCAGAATCTCCTTATGACCTTCCACAGATCTCTGACTCTCTACTCACCCCTGTCTCCCCAGGGGCCTCTGAGCTCCATGAGGGCAGAGACAGAGCCTTTTGTTTGCTGTATTCTCAACACTTTGTCCAGTACTTGCCATATCAGAAGCCTCATTAACACCTTTAGGGATCAGTGAAAGAAACTGCCCAGGAGGCTTTTTCCCACTTTCTTACTGCAGTGTCAGAATGGAGGATGTCCTCCACCATGCCTTAGGAAAATTAATAAAAAGTGAATATTCTCAGGGACTCAGTTCCTGATCACCACCAAGGATTGCGCAGGATGTGACCTCACAGGCGCTGTAACCGCGGAAGCAAGAAAGAAGCATTATGCCTCAGGTATGAGTCTGTTCTCACGCTGGCTTAAAGAATGACCCGATGCTGGGTAATTTATAAATAAAAGAGACTTCACTGACACACAGTTCCATAGGCTGTACAAAAGGCATGTCTGGGGAGGCCTCAGGAAATTTACAATCATGGCAGAAGGGCAAAGGGGAAACAAGCACGTCTTCAACATGGAGGCAGGACAGGGAGAGAGAAAAAGGGGAGGTGCTACACACCTTTAAACAACTAGATCTCTCTTTTTTGAGATGGAATCTCGCTCTGTCGCCCAGGCTGGAGTGCATGGCACGATCTTGACTCATTGCAAGCTCCACCTCCTGGGTTCAAGTGATTCTCTTGCCTCAGCCCTCCACCTCCCTCCCCGAGTAGCTGGAATTGCAGGTGTGCACCACAACGCCTGGCTAATTTTCATACATTTAGTAGAGACGGGGTTTCACCACATTGGTCAGGCTGGTCTTGAATTCTTAACCGCATGATACGCCGTCCTCGGCCTCTCAAAGTGTTGGGATTACAGGCGTGAGCCACCGCGCCCAGCCAACAACCAGATCTTTTGAAAACTCTATCACGAAACAGCAGCACTAGGGCGATGGTTCTAAGGTATTAGAAACCACCCCCATGATTCAGTTCCCTTCCCACTAGGCCTTACCTCCAACACTTAGGATCACAATTCAACATGAAGTTAGGGTTGGGACACAGCCAAACCTTATCATTCCAGGAGGCAATGTCTTCCGGCCGTGGCAGGAACAGGGATGCTGTAGTACAGGGAAGTCAGGAGGGGTGAGGAAAGCCCACATAACCTGGACGTGAAGATGCACTCAGACAAAGCCTCCATTTCATACAGACGTCCTGGTGAAAGTGTGGTCCTGTGAGCAAATTCCGTTCACCAGGACCTCAGTGGAAATTGTGCTAAATTTTTGTAAAATGTCCTTATGTGGAGTGTGTGCTTGTCCTTTCTCCTCTCTGCTTCTGGCTGGAATGTGGACATGTTGGCAGGAACTGGAGCAGCCATTTGGACCATGAGCTAACCATGAATGCAGGCCTCTCGTGGGGTAGCAATGAGACATAATCATGGGAATGACACCATGGCACCCCTGCTTGCCTTGGGCCGCCTATTTCAGACTTTTATATGAAAGAGAAATATAGTTATAGATTTAAGCTATTTTTCCAGAGTAGGGTCATGTGTAGACAAACCTAATCCTAGAGAAATACAGGCAATTTATATGACATTCCCAGGGAAGTTTGAGCTTCTTAATGTCTTATAACCCAGCTATGTCCTTGGACTTGAAGGTGTAACATCTGTATCCATTCAAGATTTTACTCATTCAAGACTCCGTACAGGCAGACTGAGCTTGGGAATACATAGCAGCTGCAGGTGGATACCCCTGGAAAACTCTGGCATTCTGAAGAAAGATAATGCTGGCGACTGTGCTTGTGGCTTCTGATAGAACCACATAGTCTTAATACCAGCCAACACTCTCCTTCAGGAGTGCCCGTGTACCTAACTTCATCCGGTGTGGTGTAGAGCTACAGGCAAAACTGACCTAGGGAGAAAATGGGATGGTGATGATGGGGTCGACAGAGCAGCTTTGGAGTGAAGACTTTCTTTGAATCTCCAAGGAGCCCAGAAGGTTTTTTAGACCATAAAGATCCACCTCCTGAATCTATTTTACCGCTCAGAGGGGATGTTTTTGAATTAACATACACTCCCTGAAAAGTTGCAAATGTGACAGTCATCCATACCTTACTGATAATTGCTTTAATCAGATCAAGTATGAGCAGTGGTCAGCTTCAAAGGAATACAGTTTGCAAGAAGGCAAAGGTAAGGAGAAAAATAGGGTGGTTCATTTGGGAGAAGGTAGTCTTGCCTAGGGCTTAGCGATTCAGAGCCCAGCAAAGCTAAGTGTCTGCAGGGTGAGGAGGAGAGGGCTGTGGGATGGGCTGTGGAAAGACTTGGTCTGCTTCCCAGTTGGCTTCCACTCCAGTAGGGTCCATGTACCGTGAAAATCACCTCAGTGGTGCCCTTGGCACATCTTTGGTGCCTGGAATTGTCAGAGCTGTGATGTCAGGACTTGCCTGGAAGCTATGAACTACAGCCAACCATGGGCTTGGCCTGGGCCCATGAACTGATGGTGGCAGCCATTTAGTGAGTGCTATTGATGAGGAAACTGAAACTTAGTGAAGTTAGGTAATTCACGCAGGCCACAGATGGTCAAGTGGTCTGACCCCACTTAATCTGACCCCAAAATGCAGACATTCTTAGCGTAGGGCATCCAAAGGTCTTTCTACCGGACTTCCTCTCACTCTTTCCAAGAGCCAGAGAAAAGACAGGGAGGAGCAGAGGACAGGAAGTGCCGCCTCCTGCTGCAGAAGGACACAGAAGGACAGCTCGGCCGCTCCTCCGCTTGACTTCTGTTCCTAGTCCCTCACTTCTCCCCCCACTCTCTCTTCTGTCATTCTTGGGAATTTTCGGTTGTTTCCAAATCTGGCTGCCAAGGGAAATTTTAAAAATATAGATTCTAGGCCCCCAGTCAAGGAGCCTTCTAATTTTGTTGGCTTTGGTGATAGTGATTTGCAGTCCAGGCTGAAGATAGGAGGGGATTGAAGTTGGAAGAGCCTCAGAAATCTCCTTCTTAGATGCATAGGCCTCTAGTGCATGAAGTCCTTTGCCATAAGAAAACAAAAACAAAAAAACCCACCACCCCTGAGTAGAGCCAATGAGGTGGGCTGAGAGAAACACCATCTCCTATTTAGTGACTGACTATGAAATTTTAATCACTTTGGCATACTCACAAACCACGTGGAAATCAAGCCTTCCTTAAAATGCTTCCTGGGTTTCCTTAAACATTTTATTCCCCTTGGATAATAGGGTAGCAATTTTGCTGACTAGGAAAACATAGAAAAGTAGGTGAATTTTGCCGTGGTCTTCCTTCATCACTGCCTCTTCTAAGAGGTTCGCAGGACTTTCAGTCCTACAGATGCTCCAGACATGCCTCCTGCACCCCTTCGCAGCCTTGGACCCTGAAGATTATGCATCTTGTTCCTCTCTCTACCTTCTTTGCCCCCAGCCTCACCTCAAATCCAAATATCCTCTTGTTCCCTGAGGCCGAGAGAGCAGTTGCTTGCAAAGCAAGCTAATAAGTGGATGCCCTTTGAGATACCAGTAACTCCATTCATCTCTGGACAGCCCCACACTTCCTGAGCTTTCACCAACTCTGTTTGCTTATAGGGTTAGTTGCCGATCTTAGTAAGAGGCCATATGCTAAGGAACTCAATACTTCCCTGGAGAGGAATCAAGAATTGACGACATGACTGAAACACAGGATGCTTGATATTTTTGAAGTCTGGCTACTGGTGACTAAGGATGAAAGTGTAGACTAAAACAAGCCAGCTTTTCAGTGTTACTCTGCATCTATTACACTGAAGTATTTTTGAGTAAAGTAATAGCAAACTATGCTCTGTTCAAGCAAAGTGACAGTTGTCTGCTATTGCATGAGCACTCAAGGACAGCAGAAAGATGAGTGGAGCGCCCTTCTGACTGTTCCCATCAGGAGAGGCAGCTATGAGATGGGTCATTCAATGTCAAACTCTATTAGCCTTAAGGATAGATACTATGATGTGGGGGAGGAGGAGGTTTGCTTTAGGATCACAGAATGTTAGAGTCAGAAGGGACTTTCTAAAGTCAATTTCTTTTTTTGGCTGATAGCAAAATTGTTTTGCCATCTGAGCACCCCTGCCAGCTCAAAGGAGTTAGAGGTAGCTCTGATGATTGCCATGTCTTGGCGGATTGAAAGAAAGAATAAACACCTTCAAAAATGGGGAAAAGCATAATAGGTGCCCTCCAGAATCTTCTTTGTATGTCCTTCAGTAATCAGCAAAATTGAATTAATTACTGATGGCCAAAGACCCTACTTGTATTCTCAAGAGGAGATGATCAGTGCTCCATTTACTGAAAATGTCCTCAGATCCCAAAGGACCCATTGTTTTCCACAGCTATTCTTTGTTAAGGATACACCACCCTAGATGAACACTATACTTACAGGATGGTGTATTACACCCTTGATAAGGTGAGCAAGCCCAACTTAAAACCCCCAGTATACCCACTGATATGGTTTGGCTGTATCCCCACCCAAATCACATCTTGAATTGTAGCTCCCATTATTCCCATATGTGTGAGAGGGACCTCGTGGGAGATAATTAAATCATGGGGGCAGTTCCCCCCATACTGTTCTCTTGGTAGTGAATAAGTCTCAGAGATCTGATAATTTTATAAGGGGAAACCCCTTTTGCTTGGCTCTTATTCTTTGCTGCCACCATGTAAGACGTGACTTTTGCCTTCCACCATGATTATGAGACCTCTCCAGCCACTTGGAACTATGAGTACATTAAACCTCTTTTCCTTTGTAAATTACCCAGCCTCGCATATGTATTTATCAGCAGTGTGAAAATGGACTAATATACCCACCCTGATATCAGAAAGACAATTGCCAGAATCACATGTTCACACATATTGCTGGGTAAGACCTCTTTGTAAGTATTAGACAACTGTAAGATGCCCTTCCAATTCTTGCCCCACTGGGCTCTCCATTCCCTGTATATCCACAACCTTTTGTCTACTTGGCTACTGGGAACTGGACATCATATAATAAATAGATCAATGTCCATCTGACACTTCCTTTCTCTCTGAGTCAACTCTGACAGCCAACATGCACTTGCTGTGAGGCTTACTCTTTGAAAGGTTGGTCCTGCCATACAAGTTTTTATTTTTAATCTGAACATTTCCATAAATCACAAGGTATAGAATTGTTTTCCCCTGACTCACACTCAGATTGGGACTCTGTGTATATTATAAAGCTGTTGTTTTAGGAGCATTTTGGGTGGAAAATGCCAAACCTACAAAGTTGAAGTTTAACCTTCCATTAGGAAACTAGGATTCTCCCACCTTCACCTGGTCGTTCCTCACCTCCAGACTCAAACCTACATACAGTGCTGTACAACACCCATCCGGCCCCATCTCCCACTCTTGCACAGAGCAAAACCTTGCCATGGGACCCACTGGAACTCAAGATTCATTATCAGCAAAATCGCCCATATCCTGTTCCCACCCTCCTAAACTTTCTTACCTGCTTACCCATCTGAATGCTTTCTCTGCAGCTCTCTTCTACCTCCCACAGCCCTCATGGCATAAGCCCAGGGGCTTAGAGATGGGGTAGGTGCTGTCCTTGGTCTTTATTATCCTTCTCTCAAACCATACTTGTGTTCTCTTTCCTCCCTTTCCCCCTCCATTTTGAAGCCCATGCTGTCAGACTAAACCACTTGCTACCCTCCTTACTCCAGCCATCTACAGACTCACAGGTCACCCACACCTGTTTCTAGAAGAGTTTAGCTCCTGGATCAGGGTCAGTCTCCCCTGTGCCACATTTATCATGACCCTAGAAGATTTCACATCCACTTAGGTGGTCCTTCTCACCCCTGGCCTCTGAGGTCCTCTCCTCCAATGATTGTGTCCTTATCCTTCCTCATCCACGCATCTCATGGTCTTAACCTCTCCATAGCCACAGATTTCATTCTCTCATATTCTCATCTTCAAACACCTCCTTTTCTGACCCCATTCTTCCAGCTATTGAAGTTCCTCTCTCTGGTATCTCAGCTTCAACAATTCTTCAGTCCTATTGAGACTACACTGGTTTCCTCTCGCTGCTGTAACAAATTACACATATTTAGTGGCTTAAAAAAACACAAATATGTTATTTTACAGTCCTGGAGAATGGAAGTCTGAAATCAGTTTTACCCGGCTCAAGTCAAGATGTTTGCAGAGCTGGTTCATTCCAGACGCCGTCAGGGAGAATCCACTTCCCTGCCCTTATCAGCAGCTGGCGGCCACCTGTATTCCTCAGCTAGTGGTCCCTTCTCCATCATCAAAGAACATCACTCTCTCACTTGAGGCCTTTGGCCAAAAGTTATCCTCACTGCCACATTCTATCCCTTATTTTGCTTTTTCTTTGTTTTAGCACTTTCTTTTGTTCTCATTTGTATCCTCCACCCATCCCTGATACCTGGTCTGGATATTAACCTCCATGAGGATAAGGAGTCGTTTTGTTCATTTATGTGTCTAATAATTTAATAAAGTAGGTGCTCAATACATATTAATTACCATAATAAATAAATTTTAATAAATTTTAATCTCACAACTTTTGAAAATCAATTAAATTAATAATTAATAATTACTAAGGAAATTAAATTAATAATTACTAAGAGGCCAGGTATTGTACTAGACATTTGTTTAGGGTTGTCAGATAGTTTTAACAAAATTACTAGCTAGAAATGATTTATCAGGTGAAGATTGTTTATCTCGCACAGGCGTGGTGGCTCACACCTGTAATCCCAGCACTTTGGGAGGCCAAGGTGGGCGGATCACAAGGTCAGGAGATGGAGGCCATCCTGGCCAACATGGTGAAACCCCGTCTCTACTAAAAATACAAAAATTAGCTGGGCATGGTGGTGTCTGCCTGTAATCCCAGCTACTCAAGAGGCTGAGGCAGAAGAATTGTTCGAACCTGGGAGGCGGAGGTTGCAGTGAGCCCAGAACACGCCACTGCACCCTAGCCTGGCAATAGAGCAAGACTCATCTAAAAAAAAAAATTGTTTATCTCATGGAACATTTAATGATGGAAATCTGCATTTACATTCCTTTTCTTACCAAATAAGTTTGATTTTTTTAAAACTTCCAACAAACCACAAAGTTTGTTTTTTACTTATTCAGAACTGGTTCTGTTATAGCCATTAAACCAAGATTACTCATAGCACAATTTTTTTTCAATCTGGTATTCAGTACAGAAGTTAGAGCAGTTATAAAACTAGTTCTTACATAGAGCAGCAGGTTCCCTGTGGAAAACACATTTCCACTTATCAAAAAATGACATTCTGTTGAGAGATATGAACATCATGTCCAAAATACCAATTCTCCTCCCAGAGAAAATTTGGAGGGAGCCCCTTTCTTTTCACATTGACAACCTCCAGATTTGAATTACTCATCAAAAGATTTATCACAATTAGCCAAGTGCAAAAGATTCAGAGCATGATATGGCGAATTCTAGCCATTCCTTCTACAGTTTGAGACCTCTTAGATGCACATTTGTGCTGTGGCAGTAAATTTATGATCTATGTAAACAAGAAGCTCATTTTTCTGCAAACTGTATATGGCCTTGATGCCAGAGATTATAACCAATTTTTTGTGGTAGTTTGAAGCCAAATTAAATCTTTACAATTCTTGATTCAAGCTTGATGAAGTTACCAAAAGTGTCTTGTCTTTTTAAAGTTCTGCAACAAATAGTTTAATATTTTGCATATTCTTTGATTTATAACTCCTTAACTAGAACTTTTCCCTAAGAAAATAGTCCTGTAAATGGAACTTAATGGAAAAGATTCAGGCATTGGAAACCATAGGCCTGGGTTCTGATCCAGACTCAAGCATTAATACCATGCCCACATGTGTCTCTTTTGTTTCAATTTTCTCACCGGTAAAACACGAATAACACTGTATATCTTGTAAGATTGTTGTGAGATTTAGATATATTAGAAACACAGTCCCCGAGGCAGGTCTGGTCCTCAGAAAGTGCTGAAAAATGATAATGATCAAGGGTCCCACAGAGCTAAAACATGATTTACAATGTTGAAAATTTTGGAGTCAATGAAATATCCAGCAATAGGGGATTGTGAAATAAATTTTGGTAAAGCCATGCAATGAAACTTTCTGCAGCTATGTAGAAAGACACTGCAGAATAATTTTTAATGAGCTAGAAAAATGTTCATGATAAAATGTTATATGAAATTCCACTCCTGGGTATAGGAGTAAAGGAGGTAGTCAAACAAAAACTTGTACATCAATGTTCATAAAAGCATTATTTGCAATAGCCAAAAGGCTGAAAGAACCCAAATGCCCATCAGCTAACGAATGGATAAACAAAATATTGTATATCCATACAATGGAATATTGTTCATCCATAAATGAAGTAAAGTATTGATACATGCCACAGTATGGATGAACCTTGAAAACACTATGCTAAGTGAAGTGAAAGAAGCCAGATGCAAAATCACACATTTATGATTCCATTTGTATGAAACACCTAAAATAGATAAATCCATACAAAACAGAAAGCAGATTACTGATTTCTATGGGGTAGGGGTGTGAGAAATAGGGGGTGACTTCTAATTGTGTATGGCATTTCTTTTTAGAGTAATGAAAAGTTCTAGAACTAGATAGTGGTAATGGTTGCCCAACATTGTGAATGTACTTGACGCCACTGAATTGTATACCTTTAAATAGTTAAAATAGTAAATTTTATGTGTATTGTATCATAATAAAAAATGTTACCTGAAAAAATATAGCTTAAAAACTGTGTTTACAGTGAAATATCATTTATATCTACTTATACACGCACACACGCTTACACACACTGGAATTTATACACCAAAATGTTAGCAGTGGTTGTTTCTCACTATGATATCACAGGTGATTTTTAAAATCATAGGCACAATCTTAATTTTTCCAAAAAGTATGTATTACTTTTATAATGAGAGATAAAGTTTAAGGATAATAATAGATGAAATTTATAAAATAAAGAATCAAAAAAACAAAATTGCTGAATAAATGTAGAAGATGAAGTAGACCTGATATGGTTTGGCTCTGTGTCCCCACCCAAATCTTATCTTGAATTGTAATTTCCAGGTGTCCAGGGAAGTACCTGGTGGGAGGTGATTGGATCATGGGGGTGGTTTCCCCATGCTGTTCTCGTGATTATGAGGAAGTTTCCATGAGATCTGATGGTTTTAAGCGGCAGTTTTGCCCTGTGCACACTCTCTCCTGCCACCGTATATCCCTTGCTTCCCCTTCACCTTCCACCATGATTACAAGTTTCCTAAGGCCTTCCCAGCCATGTAGAACTGGGAGTTAGTTAAACCTCTTCTCTTTATAAATTACCCAGTCTCAGGTAGTATCTTTATAGTAGTGTGAAAAGGAAGTAACACAAAAACCAACACTGACCTGCCTTTATGTTTATACAATAAAATATTGAGCCTTATTTCATAATTACATCCTATGTGCTGACAGTTCTGAAGCATGCTTTGCTGCATAGAGCCAGCCACGTCTGCCTTTCACACCAGAATTTATGTGGAATCAAGTCCCATACTTTACATCTAATTTGCAAATCACTGTAGTAAGACATAAGCTTAGAGTAAGTAGGAATAATTGCACCTAACTCATGGCATGACAAGATAACTAACACTTACCATTACTATATACTTATATCTATATATATGTGTGTGTGTGTGTGTGTGTGTGTGTGTGTATGTATAAACTATAAATGCCCAATTTAGAAAAAATCTCATTTGTTTTTCCTAAAGGGAATGCTCAAATCCTAGTTGGTGGAGTTCAAAACAAGACATTTAGCAACTCTACGTATAATTGCCCTCATGTATCTTATTAATCCCATGAGAAAAATCTCATTATTCTTATTTTATACAAGGTGAAATTTGGACTCAGATGAATCACTTCCTTGAGTTTAGGGTGTAAGTAAATGGTAGGCCCAGAAAATAGGCTCGTGGGAAACTCAAGCTCATACTCTGCCTGCAGTCACTGTTGCCTTGCCATATAATGGATGAGGAAGCAGATGTTCAGAAAGGTAACCTAACTGGACCAAAGTCACAGTAGTGTGTGATAGTCTTGGAATTCAATCCCCGTCTAGTGAATTTCCATCAATCTCAGCTGCCTCCGCAGCATTTCTTGATGATACTAACTACACAGATGTCATTCTTTTCCAGGACACCAAAAAGGCCATGATACAATACAACCTCAAAGAAGTAGTAAAAAGATAATGAGGACTTCAGAATAAATAGATCTTATATGTGGAGAGAATAATGGTTCAATTAAGAATAAAGATCTGACATGAAGTTATAAAATGTTCCAAGTTCAAACAGATGCAAATACTTTATTTTAAATGGTATGATCACGTAGAGATAACACTGAAATGTGATCTGCATTAAAATTTGAGCTGCTATGCAAAATGAATGAACCCTCTTAAAGATAGAATGAGACAAAACTTGGTATGAGTCTTGCAGGCAGAGCCAGCTGCCAACCTGGAGTGCTATCCAGAGCCTTTGTTCAGCAGACATAATCTGCATGAGAGCAGATTTTTACATTTGAGCCACATCTTGCTCCATGGATAATCTAAAGGTGAAGCCTAACAGACCCTGTTACCTAGCTACATTTGAAGGAGTAAGTTTAGTGTAGAACTTTTCAGCCTAAAGAGAAAACATGTATTGTTTTCCTTCACTTGCAACGCTTCTAACATAGCGCATGATTCCCTCAGATGAATCTACCCTGGGTCCTATTTTGCA
>CAUYLG010008662.1:0-54422 GCA_963573385.1 Cacajao melanocephalus
CCTGTAATCCCAGCACTTTGGGAGGCCAAGGCAGGTGGATCACCTGAGGTCAGGAGTTTGAGACCAGCCTGACCAACATAATGAAATCCCATATCTACTAAACATACAAAAGTAGCTGGGTGTGGTGACAGGCACCTGTAATCCCAGCTACTCAAGAGGCTGAGGCAGGAGAATCGCTTGAACCTGGGAGGTGGAGGTTGCAGTGAGCCGAGATTGCACCACTGCACTCCAACCTGGGTGACAGAGAGGGACTCCGTCTCAAATTAATTAATTAATTAAAATACAATAAAGATAAAAGACTTAGCCAAGGATAGTGGTGCATGACTATACCCCCCAGCTATTCAGGGTTGCTAAGGCAGGAGGATCACTTGATCCTAGGAGTTCAAGGCTGCAGTGAGCTATGATCACCCTACTGTACTCCAGCCTGGGTGACAGAGAAAGATCCTGTTGAAAGAAAGAAAGAATGAAAGAATGAATAGAGGGAGGAAGGAGGGAGGGAGGGAGGGAAGGAGGGAAGAAAGGAGGGAGGGAGGAAAAGAGGGAGGGAGGGAGAGAGAGGAGGAGAGAGAAAACAAAAAGAGAGAGAAAGAAAGAAAAAGAAAGAAAGAACAAAAGAAAGACACCATAGATGAGAGAGACATTGACTCAGAATTGCACTAGCAGATGTAAAACTACAACTGTGATCAGTGATAAATATGTCCCTCTCATCCATGGTGACTCTGAGAACAAATAACAAATATCTGAATCCTATTTGTGGGGTCAGAAGGCTTTCTTGAGAAAGTGATGTTTGAGCTGACATCTGAAGGATGTGTCACTAAAGGGAGAAGGAAGATGTTTCAGGCAGAGGGAACTTCTTGGGTAACGGACCTGTGATGGGGGAAATCACTGAAAGAAGAATCAAGGGGGCCGATGATTGGAGACACAGTAAGAGAGGCAGGCAGGACCAGGGGTCTGTGTGCTTGTGCATTTGTGTGAGGGTGAGAGTGTGTATGTATGTATTATTTTTACAAGCAGATATCAAACCCAAATTGTTTCACAGCTTGCTTTTTTTCTTAACATTATATCATAAACAACTTTCCTTGTTGTTATAAACTCTAATACACATTCTTTTTCTTTTCTTTTCTTTCTTTTTTTTTTTTTCTGAGATGGAGTCTTGCTCTGGTGTGCAGTGACACAATCTTGGCTCACTGCAACCTCCATCTCCCGGGTTCAAGTGATTCTCCTGCCTTAGCCTCCTGAGTAGCTGGGATTACAGGTGTGTACCAACATACCCACCTAATTTTTGTATTTTTAGTAGAAATGGAGTTTCATCATGTTGACCAGGCTAGTCTCGAACTCTTGACCTCAGGTGATCCACCCACTTAGCCCTCCCAAAGTGATGGGATTACAGGCATGAGCCACCAGGCCGGGTCTACATTCTTTCTAATGACAGCATATAAGACCATTATATAGTTAAATCATAATTCATTTAACCAATCTATCATTCAACTTTGAAATCGTTTCCATTTTTTTTATGACAGTAAATAACGCTAAAGAGAAGACCCTTTGTAATTCAGTATTTGCACTCTTCCACTGTTATTTGCTTTGGATCGATTACTCAAAGCACAATTGCTGGGTAAATAGGTGTGCACATTTTCAAATTCCTTTCTCTCTGTCTTTCTTTCTTTCCTTCTTTCTTCTTTCTTTTTATGAATTGACAAATCATTCTCAGAAAAGCTTCTACCTCTTTGTACTCACAACTAATATGACTTTTCTTAAAACGTTAAGACAATGGAAAGTCACTTTATTTCACTATTTTCTAGCATAATACATTATACCAGACATGAGAGAAAGAGTTGGGAGGAAGAGATCTCCAACTGCTCAGGGATATTTCATTGAGACAAAAAGCAAAACTCATCTGTCAGGCAATAGTTTCCAGTAAGTACCCATCATCTATCCACAGTATAGATCTCTCTGGCAGCAAACATTTAGGTGCCATATAATTCAGGAGTCATTGTCGAAACAGATCAATGGGTCTTGCACATGATAACAAGCTTTCACCCGCAATTGAGAGCTGGGGAGCCTGTGCCTCTCTGTAAAGCAACCTGGACCGTGAATGGCAAATCACCATTCAGCCCTCAGTGAGAGGCAGCACTTTCCGTTTCAAGCTCAGCCCTGAAGCAGCGGAAAAGGGAAGCAGTGTGGCTTTGTGGTTTGATTAGAGGACTGGGCCATTACAACTTCAAGTTCTCTCTGGGCTCTGGCAATGACTTCTCCGATGGCCTCAACACTGTCTGTCTCCTTTTTCTCAGCAGTAAAATGGAGACAAGAATGCTAGATTCTTCCACAGAAAGAATACAACCAAATGCTTGAAGATTTTTAACACAAATGGGCATCTATAAGGGAAACTTTATTGCCCAGGGCAATTCATTTTTTTTTTAATCACCATTGTATCAGAGGTTTTGTTGTATCATTTGCTTCGGAGAAATCTAAGTTTAATGATTATGTATAAGAAATGGGCAAGCCAGGCACGGTGGCTCATGCCTGTAATCCAAGCACTTTGGGAGACCAAAGCAGGGGGATGACTTGAGGTCAAGAGTTCGAGACCAGCTTGGCCAACATTGTGAAACCCCCGTCCCTACTAAAAATACAAAAATTAGCCAGGCGTGGTGGCAGGAGCCTGTAATCCCAGTTACTTGGGAGGCTGAGGCAGGAGAATCACTTGAACCCAGGAGGCAGAGATTGCAGTGAGCTGAGATGGTGCCACTGCACTCCAGCCTGGGAAATAGAGCGAGACTCAGTCTCAAAAAAAAAAGAGCAAATTGTCTCTTCCCTGTCTCCACAATGACCAAGTAATCATAATGGTTTATATTAATTAATTACATATTAATATTTTCATATTAAAATATGAAGCTCATTGGAAGTATGAAAACAAGGTATGAGAAATACGTGTTTTCAATTAAGGAACGGTTATAACTTATTGTTGAATGAAAAAGATGAAAGCAATACGATCATTTTTGAAAACTGTGAGCACATATATATGTAATACATTAACATAATAAAAAAGTCTAGAGAGATACAGACAAAACATTTCAGGTGGTTGTCTGCGGATTTTCAGTTTCTTCCTTTGGCCTATCTCTATTTTCCAATTTTTCTACAATGAACACTTGAGTGCTAAATGAATTACTTGAGTGCAAGTGAATTACTTGAGTGCTAAAAGTTATTTTAAAGTAAGTGATGAATATTTTAGAGGACAATGATCTTTGTGAACCTAAATAGAAGATAAACCGGGAAGCTTTTATATTATATATATGGACACGGTCCAAAACTGAGTAATATGAAATATTTGTTTTCACTGGAAAGAAGTAAGTAAATGAAGAGGAGCCAGCATTTCCCGACTTGACGTAGACATGTTCAGAGACCTGGTTAGGAACAACCACTGACTTTTGTATAACATCTTAGAAAGCTCTGTCTCTAACTGTTGCTACAGATCAAGTTCTCCTTCTCTGCAGATGCTGCAGATTTTAGTTCCAACCACAGACCTGGTTGAAGGCGAGACGGAGCGTCTAAATATTCATTTCCTCTTCCTATGCTAGTAGCCGTAGGCAACCCAAAACCTAGCACCATGAAGTCTCACGTTCTCACGTCAGAACACCAGGCCCGTGTATATCAAGTATAAGCCTATTGCGTTAAGTGACATGAAGTCACATGGGGTCTCCATCCATGACCATGACAATAACAAGCCTATAGGTATGGTGGCTCTCATAGACTGCTTGCTCATTCCACTCTTGGGGAGAGATCAAATAAAATACTGAAAGGATAGCATAAATAGCTACTTTTAATCTGATCCCTTCTACTGGTATGCACTCCACTTCTGCTTTGGGGAACCAGCCCTTTCTGAGTCGAAGCAATTTTGGTGAGCCTGTCAATCAAGAGTCCCACCCTCTTCTGGCTGATGGTTTGACATAGGCCAGGTTCATGTTCTCTACATAGAAACAGGATCTTGAGTGCACTGACAAGGGCTGCAGGAGTTTAACCTGAAAGTACAGTCCCGGTCGAGGATTGTGGCTCATGCCTGCATTTTGGGAGGCTGAAGCAGGTGGATCACTTGAGACCAGGGGTTTGAGACCAGCCTGGGCAACATGGTGAAACCCTATCTCTACTAAAAATACAAAAATTAGCCACGTGTGGCAGTGTGCACCTGTAGTCCCAGCTACTCAGGAGGCTGAGGCAGGAGAATCGCTTGAACTCGGGAGGCAGATGTTGCAGCAAGCCAAGATCAGGCCGCTGTACTCCAGCCTGGGTGACAGAGCGAGACTTTATGTCAAAAAAAAAAAAAAGGAAAGAAAGTACAGTTCCTTTATTCCTGCTCCCTCAGAACTGTCTGTTTTCTGTTGTTCTTTGAGATTTTCAGCCTTTCTTAAATTCTGTAAGCTACTCTATATTTCTAGTAAAATTTTTTTTGTTTAAGTTAGACTTACTTTCTATTTTCACAACTAAGGAACCCAAAGAGGTACTAAGCCCCATTTATGGACTACTTTCCCATGCAGCCCTTGGATTCACTGCAAAGTCACAAGATGACACCAGATAACTCCATGTGCATTTTAAAAATGTGTGCCTGGAGGCTGAGGACAAGAGGTCAGAAAATATCTATTATTCACTGAAAATGTATTGAATGCAAATCAACATATATATTATAATACTCAACGCCAAAAATAGCATACTTTTGAGATTAAGATGAGTTCCCACTATGATCATCTGCTATAAGAAGGAAAACATTCTGAAGTGGAACTAATGTAAAATAAGCTGGAATCCTGCAAAACATCCCCCAAAGCAATGATGATGTAGTAGCAAAAGTTTTAGTGACCCTCAAGTAAAGAGTTCTGAAAAGAAAGAAGGGGATAAAAGAAGCAAAGATGGGGCAACATATACAAACTGTTCTAGGCTGGGAATCAACAGAGCAGGTCTGCAGGATGTTAATTATGAAGCTGATGACTTCAGGAGTTTCTAAACAGCATCACTCTGATTAAGAAAGAAGACAGCATTATTTCTCAATTCTCTCTTTCTTTGTCCAGATTATTAGAAGACAGTCTGGCTGATTCTACCCACGAATGATTGCTTTCCCCAAGGTTAGGTGTTCACCTCCAGTCCAATCATCTGAGGCCCGAGATGGACAGATAATAGAAGGAGGTGCAGAGGTCAACCCTGCGAGAAGAGAGGTTAGTTATGAGAGGTGTTGCCGAGAGCCAAGAAAGAGGTATCAATTTGACCTCCGTAGCAATTTTAGAACAAGAAAGGGGATTAGAGAAGAGGTCCCCTGTTCAACACCTGACCACACTATCGCCTATAATACAAGCTTTAAGATAGAAAGGGCCACGTTAGGTCATTCTCAAAGCCCTGCCAGCAATAGAGCAGTGTGGCAAAGTTTCTGCACAGTTTGAAGATTATTTCGTTAGTAAACAAAGAACATTTATTCACAGCATGAATTTCAGTCAGGGCAGGCATATTGTATGGTGATAGATAGGGCATAGACTTTGGAGTCAGGCTCCCTGAGTTCAATCCTGGCTTACAGTGTACCTCTGGTTTCACGTAAGCACTCTAATACCACCTAGTATGTATCGTGAGAGAGAAATGAAGTCACCGATGCAAAGGACTCGTTGCAATGCCTGGAATTTTATTGTTATGAGATATAAAAATCCCACTGTGAAGTTAGCAGGGAACAAAATGCACGAACAAAACTGTTTCTCCTTTGCCTGATTTCAGGTTTTAATCTTATCATGAACTCATAATCTGCTATCAACCTTTTGCAACAGAAATCAATGCAATCTCAGAACTCGTTCTTTTTTGCCATGACCTCTCAGGCTAAAATGAAATGAACAAAGCAGAAATCTCTGTTTTATTACATAAGCAGTGACAATTGATGGTTTTTTAAGTGGTAAGGGGAAAGCAAGGACATTTCTCACTAAGCCCCAGTTCCCACAGTGAATGTGAATGCTGACTCCCTCCCCCACAGCTCCCCCCACCTCTGCTCACACCCTTCTTGCCTCCTGCCTGCTGTTAGTATCTCTCTAGCACTGTCCTAGCTCCTGTGATGTACCCTCCCAGGACTAGCTTCAATAGATGGAAAAAACACACTTTCTATTGATTTCATTTCATATACATTTATGCTGTTGGTTGGCTGCTTTTATGTTACATCCAACCTTCAGAATTCAGGTTGGATATGTCATGTCATGATGTGCAGGAGGCATCGCCGAGTCAAAAAGAGACTGAGGCCTGCAGAGAGAGAGCCCCTGGACTTTAATGGGAGCGAGTACATTCAAAGGGAGAATTTTGCTTTCAGTGTATTTAACACCGCTTGCCTGGAGTTCTGCCTCCACAGGGGCTAACATCTGTGTAAAGACAGCAGGGAGGGGAGCCCCTGACCTAGGCCCTGCTGAGAACAAAGGCAGGACACCTGAGAACTGAAGGGCTCCCATCCTTCAAAGCTTTCCTAAGACAGGCATTGCTTATCATTCCCCTGCACATCTTGATGCTTTTACTACCTGTGCGTGCATCACTAAACAATTTATACATAACATCACCGTGCAAGTTTATAAACTTGACATAAATGGCATCACATTATATGCATTCTGTTGCCACTTGCTCTTTTTGATCAACATTATGTTTTTTGAGATTTATCCACATGGCTCTGGTTCATTCATTTTAATAACTGCATAGCATTTTATGGCTCATAAAACGTTTCATTTCTTGAGTGATGGGTGGGTACCTTTGGGGTTTGTTATATTCTCTTCTAAACTTTATAGAAGTCTGGACTATTTCATGATTTAAAAAATAAAGAAAGGGCTATCTTTTGGGTTTTCTTGGATAACATAATGCTTCTGGCTGATAATGGCTATTTGAATAGACAAGAAAATGCAGCTTCCCATGCATCCACATTCCTGGCTCTGTAAGCTTGAACTCAGCCAGTAATCATTTTGTAATAATAACTAGGGGTATTTATTGAACATTTATGCTATACCAGGCACTATGCCCAGTGCTTTCAGAGGGTGATCTTGTTTAATCCTCATAACAATCCTACGGGGAGGAGGGTGTCATTATTATCCTCTGTTTATAGCTAAAAAAAAACCGAGGCTCAGAAGTTTGGTAACATGGCCAACTTCTCACAGCTAGGAAGGTGCAAAGCCAGGATTGGAAAGCAGGACTCTAGGATTTATGTTCTCACCACCATACCATTGCTTCCTAGCTGGGAGAGTGAGGGATGCTTTCAGCTTGGTTTGGATGCTCTTGGTTTGCCTATTTGCTACCACAAGATACTCTCGCCCCTACACCAACAGTAGGATGGAATAATAGTTAAAATAGTTCAAAGGACCAGACACTACCCTAAATCCACTTTCACCCCACTGAATGTAGGCATTTGCCCAGCCTCTGTCCTTCCAGACAAGGCTCACCAGGGCTTGGGACCTACCACAAAGGTTGGCTGACAGGTTCTTTGGGCCCAGACCTTTAGATCTTTGAGATTTTTCTCTAAATGAGGTTATACTTAAAGTCACTGTAATTCTTATTCTTTTCCCTCTTCACTTGTGTTCCTTCTTTCTTTCCATTTGTTTTAAATACAAGTAGCATTTACATTATTTAAGGTGAGGATTTAAAATATGCCAGTTTCATAGTTCCATCTTAGTATTTTTTTTTAGATTATATGTATATATTAGGAGCCTTTAAAATTGACATAGCCTGGATGGCTGAGAAGTCATCCAGGCCATTTGCTTGACTCTGGTGCAGAGGGAAGGTCCAGGGTCTTGTAGGTCCCTCCTGTGTGCTGAGAATTCCATCTGATGCCTTGGATAACTCTCAAGCCTTTGCAACAGCCAGACAAAATAAAGACTCTTGGATGATTCTGAATTCACTATTTGTGGAAGGCCTATTAAAGGGTAACATGAAAGAGATCAGTGCTTGTGTTTGCTGGTTTCACCATATGTCCCATCCAGATTAGCACTAGCTGTGGATAAGTAACCACTGAAATATGCTATCACTGGGCCAAGCGGACAGGTGACACTTCTCAATTGCAACCTTCCTCCAAAACCTACTATTAATTCTGTTCTGCAACTGTGCTCCAAACCAGTGGATGTAAAAATAATTAAACCTTATGCCTCTGAAAAATAATCATTCAATTAAACAATCAGACAAGATTGCTTTTAGCCAGATGCAGTGGCTCACACCTGTAATCCCAGCACTTTGGGAGGCCAAGGCAGGCGGATCACCTCAGGTCAGGAGTTCAAGACCAGCCTGGCCAACATGGTGAAACCCTGTCTCTACTGAAAAAAAATACAAAAATCAGCTGGCTGTGGTGGCGTGCACCTGTTGCCCCAGCTACTCGGGAGGCGTAGGCAGGACAGTCACTTGAATCTGGGAGGCAGAGGTTGCAGTGAGCCGAGATCCTGCCACTGTGCTTTATCCTGGGCTACAGAGTGAGACTCCATCTCAAAAAAAAAAAAAAAAAAAGATTGTTTTCTAGCCAAGGATCTGATCTGCTGTTTTAATAATTTCAAACATTCTGAGCAAGATCACTGCTCCTTTTAAAAGACTGCTGTAACTTCAGGCACTTGTGACAAAACCTGGGTGAATTATTAGACAATTTCATGCTGGTTTGCAGAGTGATTAAAACAAGTGGCCTTGAATGATAGCATATGTTATAAAGAGATGGAGCTTTTCAGTTATAAAAGATGTATCAATCAGGGGAAAGCAAATACAAATTAAAGTTTGATGAGCAATTGGATATTAATTGGTACTAACTCTGCTTTTTATGTCACTTTGATGTGGAGTGGATCATAAACATGGTAAGCGATACTAATAATGTATATTCACTTCAATACAACTTTATGGCTCCATTTATTAAAGAAACCAATATTGAGATTGAGTTGTGAGTGCACTAGTGTACACTTTTCCTATTGTGTACCTTCATCTAACTCTTGCCAGGCAGGCTCTCTGCCATAATCTGCAGGGTACAATGCAGTTGGTTAGACATCTAAGAGTTATTGCCTAGATTTTTCTTTATGCATCAATTCTAAATTACAGTCAAAACAAACAGCAAACTAGGGCTTTATATTTTTTTTCTAGAGTTTTTTTTTAACAAGTTGTCTGCTCTTTACTGAATTTCGACAGCAATCTCAAGGGAAGCAATGTCATCCTGATGTCATTAAGTAGACACCAAGTAGACATGGTAGTGTAGACCTATAAATAGCCAAAATGTTTTATATCAAATACAGCCCAATTTTATCTCAAATATAAAAGTAATTTTTAAAATTTTTAAAATGCAAAGATGACACATAATCACTAGTAAAAGAAAAACTATCTTTTTCAAAATTAAAACAAGAGTTTACTGGATAATCAGTTTTATAATGTCCTTTTCTCCTTTAACAATCCATTCGGACAATTTTTAAATTTTTATGTTACCTGGATTCATAGCCCAGTTCTGCCATTTCTTCACTGTGTGATTCTGGACAAATCACTTAACCTCTCTGTGCTTTAGTTTTTCTTATCTGTCAAATGGCCTAATAATATGTATCTTAGGGATCATTATAAAACTAAATGAGGCTTCTAAAAAAAATTCTTTAAAATCATCATTTAACACTTAGCACTATGCATGGCCTGCCCTCAAAACAGTTAGCTATTTCTATTATGTCAACATTCTTCATACTGGGTGGGGTCTATTCAATCATATTGCTATCTTATTTTATTAAATCAATTTGATATTGCTGGTCCTTCAGGATGACAGCAACATTTCTCATTAATACCTGGCATTATTACCTTGGGATAAATCTTCAGGAGTCAGCATGCCTAAGAAAACTTCTAGGAAATACAGTTTCTCTCTCCTGCTGTGGTTGCCATTCCTTAGAGTTTTAGCACAGACATTTAGGAGATATGATACTTTAGCACTACCTTCGAGGCACCCACTTCTGTATAATAAACTTATTCCACTAGTTTAGTTTGTTGTTTTGTTTGGGTGAAGTGTAGCCCAGTTTAGAGCTAGGCTGAACAATTTTCTTGAGATTCCTGGGATGACCAAGAAGACGTTCTGTTGATATTTGACAGGTGAGCTTTACCTACTCTATGTGTCAGAACCAGACAAACACCGATGTGCACTGGATTTTTTTCTTAGAAGAAAACCAAACTATTAATTACGGTAAAGCCTTCAGGGAAGTATTTCACTGGGCTATTTGCCTCAGAACCTATATTTTTATTGTCTGTCCATTAATTGTGAACAGATTTAAAAGAGTATTAATATAAATAATACTATTTATATTAATAAATAGTAAGGGTAAAAACTAAAAACTAAACCAGGGCAAAGGTTCCACTCTATGTGTCTCAACTCAGAGGGGACCCCTAGCAGGCAATGAAATGGGGTTGTTTTACAAAGCAAAGGGAGGAACAAGGTCAGGTGCAGGAATACGCAGGGGCCTGGTGTTTTGAATCTGTTTGATTAAAAGGCAATTTTGTGTAGAGAATTAGAGAAACAAATCATAGAACAGACACCTTGAGAGGTAAGGCCCTTCACAAACAAAAGACATGTGTTACATCTCATTAAAACAGGTTTTCTTTTATTGCCACTGATGGACTCAGATGTCCTAATTTCCCCTTAAAAGTAAATGGCCTATTTTCAAAATAGGCAGAGGGTCTGTGCTCCTTATATCTGTTCTTAATTCAAGAAATATATCTAACTGTAGTCTAACAAGAGTCAGTCTCAGAAGAAATTAATGAAGAACATCCATTAATTATTTATGCTCTGAAACAGTAGGTCTGCTAATGTTTCTGCTAATCACCAAAGCTAAACAGATGTATCTTCATGAAGACAATCTTGAAGAATAGAATGAGTATAAAAGAGACGCAAATAGAAAAAATATGTACATGTATGGCGATGACAGGAAATAATAGTGCATGCAACGCTGCTCCTAAGACAATATTTGTTTAAAGTGCAAAGCCTAGTAAAATTGTCAGAGCGAGTTCTGTTCATGATTTCTAGTATTTAAATATTATAGTAAGCAATAATAATGGGAGTTGAATCTATAGGGGCTAAAACCAATGCTAGAAAATGAAAAGAATTAGACTCCTACTTTTTAAAACAGTGTTTAGAAAGCTGTCCAATTTCCAAGAACATTCTAAAAGCAGTATCTTTCATGGATATTAAATGAATGGTAAGGTTGTAAATTTTATGTCATTTACAAATCCAAAATTACAAATCCAAAATTATTCAAACTCTTATTTTTGCCTCCATACAAGTTTGGTCAGAATAAAATCTGTTTGTCCCTTCATGGAGTTGCAAAGATGATGTTAACACAGCCACCCTCCTGGTTCTGTGATCTGCAGTATGCAGTAGTAAAGTGGAGCCATTTCTGAAACCAGATCACCTGGACGTAAATTTTGGTCTACCATTCACTTGCTTTGTAACTTGGGCAAGTTAACCTCTCAGTACCTTACTTAACTTACTCACTGGCAAAATGGAATAATAAGAGTACCCACCTCAAAAGGTTATAAAATGAGTTCTTAAGAGAGTCCAAAATAAGCGCTCAGTTTTTATGAGTTATTATTATTAAGATAGCCGTATTATGGTCAATATATGAGAATGACAATACTGGGCATTTTACATAGAATTCACATTTTGTATAGCTGCAGCTTTCACAATGGAATGATAGGACAGGCTCCACCTCACCTCCTAACTCATATTCCCAGTCGTGGTGTTGTTTCTCACAGTCCTTTGAATAAAATACAGTTCCCTTCATAGTCTAAGGGAGATGTGCAGGTTGGTTGGTGTCAAAGTAGTGATCAGAACAGGGGCCACAGGAGACATGGCTTGAAAACTTCATCCTTCTTCCAGTGTTCTGCCTCCAACCCATGATGGAGACTGGGATAAGATCCTTTCAATGGCACTTTTATCACTTTGATCTTCTATCCAAATTGTCACGGGGGTGCGTCTTTACCCTTCCTTAGAAAGGTCACCTATGTCCTGCCTGCTGTCATCAGTATATGACATCAGTGATTCTAGAAAGTACTTCCAATTCTGCATGGCAGAATCACTTGGGAAAGTTTAATATACATATTTAATAATATATTTATTGTCCAGGCGCAGTGGCTCACGCCTGTAATCCTAGCACTTTAGGAGGCCCAGGTGGGTAGATCACTTGAGGTCAGGTGAGACCAGCCTGGCCAACATGTTGAAACCCTGTCTCTACTAAAAATACAAAAATTTTTTTATTTGTAATCCAAGCTACTCAGAAAGCTGAAGCACGAGAATCATTTGAACCCAGGAAGTTGCAGTGAGTGGAGATTGCACCACTCCACTCCAGCCTGGGCAACAGAGCAAGATCCTGTTTCAAAAAAAATTGTGTGTATGTGTGTGTATATATACATATATATATACACACACACTCAATTATTTATATATATGTGTGTGTATATAGTGTGTGTGTGTGTGTGTGTATGTTTGTGTGTGTGTGGTGTATACTCAATTTCTCTCTAGGACTACTGAATTGGAATCTTCAGGTCTGGGGCTCAGTAATTTGTATTTTTTAAAAATTCCCTAGGAGCTGGGCATGGTGGCTCACGCCTGTAATTCCAGCACTTTGGGAGGCTGAGGTGGGTGGATCACCTGAGGTCAGGAGTTTGAGACCAGCCTGGTCAACATGGTGAAACCCCATTTCTACTAAAAATATAAAAGTTAGCTGGGCATGGTGGTGGGCACCTGTAATCTCACCTACTCTGGAGGCTGAGATGGGAGAATCACTTGAACCTGGGAGGCAGAGGTTGCAGTGAGCCAAGATAGCACCATTGCACTCCATCATGGGTGACAAGAGCAAAACTCTGTCTCAATTAAAAAGAAAAAAGAAATTCCCTAGGAACCCACTGGTACGCAGTCTGATTTCAGAGCTACTGTTCAAAGGCAGTGGTTCTTTACATCTTGGGTCATTGCACATTTCACCTAAAGAGTGTCATTTATGAAAGATCCACTGTCATAAATCAGCGTGGATTTGAGGTTATCCCCTCTAATCCCTCTCCGTCACTTGCATTCTCTAATGCTTTCTTGCATAAAGAGAAGAGGCTGTTATACTGCTGTGCATAAACTGACATCCTGTTTAGTCTCTGCAGCAGTCTAGGGAGTGAGTGCCACTGATGGTCCATTAATAAAAGTGATTGAGATATTGCTTTGCTTACCAGAAAAAAATCAGGGATGGGGGCTATTTTTAACAGCTCGTCATGACCATGTACTGCTCACATGATCATGCTGTACATATCGAGTGGGGTACAGCACGAGCCTGCGCAGGTCAACGACATGTCTCCTATGAACCAGAATGACTGTCTCACCTTTCAAGCTAGAACCCCTCGCTGGCATAAGTCATCCCTCATCCTATAATCAACCTCTCCCTAATGCCCCTGCGCCTTTTCCTCTTTGCCTGTTCAAGTGGGATGGCCTCAGCCTCGGACTCACAGGAGGTCACAGAGGAAATAAAGACATGAAACAACACAATAACAGTAGATTCCTTTGATATCATCCTCCCTCTGTTTTCCACCCACCCCCATGAACATACCCCTTTAGCATCGATGATCCCAGAAGCAGTTGGTAGGTTATGAAATTAAAATAGAAATGCCACAAAGAAAAGAGAGCTTATGACCAAAAACCAAGCTCCCTGGAAGCAGCACATTAGCTCATTCATCCAAATGTGGTGAAAATACACAGGACTGGGCAAAGCCCATATGCCATTAGTTGTACTAACAAAACTAAACCCAACATGCAGCCAAAGTTTTCTGTGTCACTTCTGTGTTTTAACAAACAAAACCTGCCAGGAATGTAACGGGCACTGTTTTTTGTACACAGACCAACTGAATTCTAAGAGCTGCTCAGCTGTATGGCAACATTTAGGTCTTTCTGCCCACACTGGCCACATTTCTATTTTCCTCTCCACATAGTCCTAATCTGGGGCACATGCTTATTTGCTGTATTATCTATAAAAATGTGTAAGCTCTTGCAGAGCAGAATGCAATTAATCTGAAATAGAAACACCAACACTTTATAAAATGCAAAAATGAAAAAAATACCTGGGAGAGTGATGTATATTTTGATGACTACCAAAACTGGTGATACTTACGTGTTCTGTGCCACATGGTAGCAAAACTTGGTAAGCTGCCTGTGCACATATTCAAAATCATGATTTCCAGGCCGCTTTTTCACTTAACTTATCACAAACTTCTTCTGGGGTAGTTTTACTCTGGGACAGCTACTACCACCTTTAAAAAGCAACATCCAGAATTGCACCTATTATTAAAATATCTATACACTAGTGTGTGTGTGTGTGTGTGTGTGTGTGTGTGTGTGTGTGTGTGTGTGAAAATGCACTTTATTGGCTACCAGGGAGTGGGATGCAGGATCAGAGTGGGCGCGTGCATGGCTGGGGGCCTGTGTGCGGAGAAAAGCCCCAGGCCTGCCTGGGCCCTGGTTTCCCTGAGGACTGTCATGAATGGGGACCCCATTGGACAGATGCCTGGGGCTGCAAGGCGGATGGAACATGGGCCCAGGTCGCTGGGTGATGCCCTCAGCTCCTAGCAGGGTTGGCGGGTGGTGGCCACGGGGCTCAGCCAGCTGACGGTTTGCAGGCGCCTGCTCCTGCCTTCCAGCTTCACTTTCGGGGCTGCTCCTAGTTGTCAGTGAACCAAGCACAGGTCTCCTTCACCGCCTGCTTGAAGGGTGTGAAACAGAAGTCGGGCAGGTAGGTCCTCAGCTTGCTGTTACTGGTTGTCTTCTTAAACTGCCCATCTGACTTGGTTGTATCAAAGGTGACCTCCGCATGGAAGTCCATAGCCTCCCCCACCACCTCAGCTGCCTCCCTGATGGAGACCTCATCTTCCTCACGCACTGAAAGGATGATGGGTTCCACCTCACTGTACTCCCGCAGGACCCAGATAAAGAGCTGGGCCAGGTCCAGCGAGTATATGAACTGTCTCCGCGGCTTCCCCGTACCCGACACCATCAGGGCCGAGCCGCTGCTCTTGGCCAGGTGCACCTTGTGGATGAGGCCAGGCAGCACATGGCCATCCTCGATGTTGAAGTTGTCATGGGGCTCGAAGACGTTGGTGGGGATGACAGTGGTGAAAGTGCAGCCGTGCTGCTGGAAGTAGGCCCTGTTTTGCACATCGATCAAACTCTTGGCATACGAGTACCCAAAATTGCTGCTGTCGGGCAGCCCACTGTGGCTCATGGTCTCATCTGTGGAGTAGGTAGTCTTGTCAGGGAAGATGCAGGTGGACGGGCAGGACACCACCTTGCGGGCGCCCACCTCGAAGGCCGAGTGCAGGACGTTGTCATTGATGTGCACATTTTTCCTCTAGAAGTCCAAATTGTATTTGATAATCCAGAACAGGCACCCCACCATTGCAGCAAGATGGATGCCGTGCGCAGGTCGGACCTTCTCAAACAGGGCGCGGGTCTGTGCTGCATCCGTGAGATCGGCGTTCTTGGAGGAGACAAACACCCAGTCCTCTCCAGGAAGGCTAGCTCCATCTGCTACCACCTTCTGGATGGCTTTGCCCACCAGCCCAGAGCCCCCTGTCACTAGAATCGGCATGGACCCCTGGGGTTCACCCATGTCGGCTGCACCTGCGTCCCACCTCACTGCCCTCTCTACAGCATTTAAACAACAAATAATCCAGGTAGTAGGAGAGGGAAGAAAATTAAACAACTATTCTAGAATTTCTCGTCTTCCCAGGGTCACCAGCCTCTGTTGGGAAAAAATAGCCAATATTCATAAAAATCTGAGCTACTAAGGTTATGCAAAATCAACATGTATGGAGAGTAATAGCAAGGATGTGTCCTCTGTGTTTATCATATAATTTATTATCCTCCTGAAACAAATGTGCAGATGACACTCATTTGTTCCTGACATAATGTGGTAGGTGGTTAAGTTCTTCAGAAATTGAGTAAGTTGCTTTTTAGTATTACTACCAATTCATGAAATAGCAATAGCAAATTATCTTTACCCACATGAAAGCCCCAGTCTCGCATTTGTAATCTTACAGAAGGAAGCACTAAAACAATGTAAAAGTTTGAATGATTACATAATCCTTCGATTTGTTGCCCGGAAAAAAAAAAAAGTCCTGTTGGCTATAAAATAGGTTTAGTTTTTTCTCCAGGTGCTTACCCTTTGGGGTGACAGCGTAGTGTTAGAACTAAATCCACAGGTGATATTAAAAAGTCCCTTCCCCTAATGTGCCAGATCTAGTCCAAATAAAGCCATTATTAAAAATTTCACACCTGCTATCCTGTTTTGGTTTGAAATTTGAAGAACAACTTTGCCTCTGGCTTCTGGGTAGTCACATTAAGTTAATCACTCCAGCAACAAGAAAGAAGAATAAAGCAGAAAGCAAAGAAGAGGGATTCCATGTGAATTAAGCATAGTGCCCCTGGCTATCCCAGAGGAAATCTGTGTTGCCACGCCCTCCCTTCTTCTTAAAGGGGAATCCTTTGCTAAAGGGGAATCCTTTGCTATAGGGAATGGGATTTTTTAAAAAAAAAGGCTTACAATTTTATGAAGAGAGAGATGTTGTCCTAAGGAAGTGTAAAATTGAAATATAAAAATGGGTTCTTAGAAAAGTCTTTCTCTCACAGGATGACTTGAAGAGGGCCAGGTGATGCAAGCATCTGGGTTGTGTTACAGAAGAGGAAACTGGCTGGGCACAGAGGTTTATGACTGTAATAGCAGCACTTTGGGAAGCTGAGGCAGGGAGGATCACTTGAGCCCAGGAGCATATCTGCTTATATACTGCTAGTAGGAGTGTAAATTACTACAACCTTGATGGAAAAACAGTATGGAGATTCTTTAAAGAACTAAAAGTAGATCTTTAAAGAGCTAAAAAGTGGATCTACCAGTTAATGCAGCAATCCCACTGCTGGGTATCCAAAGGAAAAAAAGTCATTCATATGAAAATGACCCTTGCACATGTATGTTTATACCAGCACAATTTGTATTTGCAAAGATATGGAACCAATCTAAGAACCCATTGACTAAAGAGCCGATAAAGAAAATGTTCTATATATATATATATACCATGGAATACTATTCAGCCATTAAGAGGAATGAAATAATGTCTTTTGCAGCAACTTGGATGGAGCTGGAGGCCATTATTCCAAGTGAAGTAACACAGGAGTGGAAAAGTGAAAACCTACGTGCTCACTTATAAGTGGGAGCTAAACTATGAATACACAAAGGGATACAGAGTGATATAATGAACTTTAGAGGCTCAGAAGGTGGAGGATGGTTGGGGTAGGGATAAAAAACTACATATTAGGTACAATGTACACTACTCAGGTGACTGGTGCACTAAAATTTCAGAATTCACTACTATATAATTCATCCATGTAACAAAAAACCAAGTGTACCCAAAAAGCTATTGAAATTTTAAAAAGGGAAAAAATATCAATCTAATAACAAAAAAGTAAGCAAAGTCTCCCTCTGGTCACTTGAATAGTGTGGCATGTTAGAAGGGAGGAGGGGAAACAAGCACATATTCATCGTTTCCAGACAAAAAGTGTGTCTATTTTCCATTCATGTGTTTAAAACATTGTTATCCTCCAGGGTGTTCAGTAAATCAATACATTTGCTTAAATGGTTATAATAGAATTCACTATAAAAAGAAATGTCTAGTAGTTTAAATAACTGAAAATAACCATTTTCAGTGTGCATCATTGAATTATTTTATAAAAGTTATGAGATGAAGAAAATGACAGTTGCTTTTACATTTTTTTCTGCCTTTTATCCAGAAACATAAAATCCATGAATGGCTTGTGAAGTTATTTCACATGCTTTGTACTAACAATATATCTATTCAATAACTATTCTAGTGTTCCCCAAATAAACCTATTCTATATGCAAAATAGTTTCATCAATTTTTCTATTTGTTTTCCTTTGGCCACACCCTAAAGCATAATTCATTGGCTAGCTTTTTACACAGAAGTATACATAATTTACTGAACTTTTTCTTTGTTTTTTTTTTTTTTTGAGACGGAGTCTCACTCTGTTGCCCAGGATAGCGTGCAGTGGTGCAATCTCAGCTCACTGTATGCAACCTCTGCCTCCCAAGTTCAAGCAATTCTCCTGACTTAAACTCCTGAGTTGCTGGGATTACAGACGTGCGCAACCATGCCCAGCTAATTTTTGTATTTTTAGTAGAAATGGGGTTTCACCATGTTGGCCAGTCTGGTCTCGAACTCCTGACTTTGAGCGATCTGCCCGCCTGGACTCCCAAACGGTTAGGATTACAGGTGTGAGCCACCGCACCCAGCCCTAGAATTGTTAAGGAAAGGAAAGATCTCATTTTCTATAACTAAGGGATTCGCACTAAAGGATTTACCGGGCTGGAGCAGATCATATGACGGACAACAGAACAGCCAGCAAGCGTGATTCTGGAGTGGCTCTCTTAAATATCCAGAACAAAGAACTCAAGACTAGATATTTATGCTTTTATGTGGTATAAGGAAAACCGATAAGAAGGAATTATTATCAGGAAAGTGAGCCCCTTCTACCATCTTGGGAAGTGATTTGTAAGACTGTCAAAACATGCTGTATTTGACACACCACATGACTACATATAATGTGTACTTACAACTGCCAAGGATTAGAAAATATTGTTACCTATAGTTGTCTTTATCAAGTTGACTATCATGGTGTACAGTATTACAGAAATATAGAGGTGCCAACTCAGATGTGCAATATGTCTTTCTCTTTTCTCCAACATTGCTTACACACTTATTTAGGTGATTTCACAAGATTTAATAACCAATGTAGAAAATTCAATTGCAGTTGAAAATAACTCGAGACAATTTGATGAAGCTTAGATCTGCTAATAGTGATGTACATTCCACAAAATACATTCAGCGAACTCCCATTTAATGTTCATTGCAATCATGTGAACATTAAATGGGTACTAATACTACAATGTTCATTTTATATGAGTCAACTGAGCCTTCTAAAGACTAAGTAGATCAGGTGCAGTGACTCACACCTGTAATCCCAGTGCTTTGGGAGCCTGAGGGAGAAGGATCGCTTGAGCCCAGCAAGTTGAGGCTACAATGAGCCATGATAGCACCACTGCTATCTCTCTGTTGAGAGACCTCGTCTCAAAAACAAAACAAAACAAAAAGACTAATTCCAGCTCACAGCTCACACAGGTAGCAAGAATTGAGATGTGAACACAGTTATCAAGCAACGGTTAAAATCCCCACTTTGATGTCAGACATAACGTGGCTTTAACTGTTGGCTTTGTTTTGAGACTATGGGTGACACAACTGCTCTGTGCCCAAGTTTTCTCTTGAAAAAAAAAGGAAAAATAATAGTATACCTCAGAGTTAAATAATAATGTTTAAGAAACATTACAGTGAGTCACACAATAAGCGATGACATGGTAAACAATCTTATTTTGATCATAAGGCTGGACTCTCCTGACCATTTTATGGCTGAGGAATGCCCAAGCTGTGGGTGATGAGCTACCTTTGTCAGCTCTATGGGGCCTGAGTTCTGCTTGCCATCCCTCTCTCAGGTCAAGAATACTGACACTGGCTGGGTGCAGTGGCTCATGCCTGTAATCCCGACACTTTGGGAGGCCAAAGTGGGAGGATCACTTGAGGTCAGGAGTTCAAGACTAGCCTGGCCAACATGGCAAAACCCCATCCCTACAAAAAATAGTTTAAAAAAAATTGGGTGTGGTAACACATGCCTGTAATCCTGCTGCTGGGTGGCTGAGGCACAAGAATTGCTTGAACCCAGGAGGCAGAGGTTGCAGTGAGCTGAGATCACGCCGCCGCACTCCAGCCTGGGAAACAGAGCGAGACTCTGTCTCAAAAACCAAAGGAAAAAAAGAGTGCTGACATAAAAGTATTGCATGAAAAAAAATGTACTAAATGAAAATGAAACCATGCTTAAACAAACCAAGGCTTAACTTTTTTTTAAAAAAAAGGAAGTATATTGTGATGTAATAACTTCCACAATTTCTTTTTTAAATTTACAATAATTTCTTCTTAGCACCATTAAAATTGACTGTGGTGAAATGAAATGAAAATTAACCAAATAAAATGCTGAGATAGATTGTTCTTCCTTATCTCTCCTGGTTCTTCATTAAGTCATTTACTCCACAGTTATTGAAGTGCTTCTGTTGGGAGCGTATTTTAGTCTCATCTGTTTTCTTAATTTCTTATTTATGGCACACACACACATACACACACACACACACACAAAATCCATGTTTCTGGGCAAGAATTGTAAAGGATGACCCAACTAAAATGTTGGACACAATCAAAATTCACTGTACTTTTCTTTTTTTTTTCTTTGAAACAGAGTCTTGCTTTGTCCCTTAGGCTGGAGTGCAGTGGCATGATCTTGGCTCACTGCAAACTCCACCTCCCAGGTTCAAGTGATTCTCCTGCCTCAGACTCCGGAGTAGCTGGGATACAGGCACCCGCCACCACACCCAGCTAATTTTTGTATTTTTAGTAGAGACAGGGTTTCACCATGTTGCCCAGGCTGGTCTCAAACTCCTGGGCTCAAGTGATCCTCCCACCTCAGCCTCCTGAAGTGCAATTTTTCTATTTTAAGTGTGCTGATTTTCTTTGGATTCTGATTCATGTAGGCCATGCCAAAAGAAAGACAAGTAAAACCATCTACTGTAACCACTTCTGCTACCCTAAGTCTATGAAGCATGAAACTTCCAGTGATGATAATCAAAACCTCAAAATGAATAAAAAGGCAATCCCCCCATGGTTGTAAAACAGAAGAGGCAAAATATGCTGTGTGTTGGTTTTAAAATATTGAAAATTTTCTGAACACGTCTGAATGTACCAATTAAGTTCTACTTTTTTCTAGATAAAACCATTTCTGAGAAATTGACAGGTGTCTGTAACTAACAAACAAATAGCTTTCCAAAAATATTAGGATCTCAGCACAGTTTTCCATAAAAAGAGTTCTCATGTAAGTCCTCACTCTTAAGTAGATTTTAATAATTTACTTAAATCTTTAGATTTTTCTTTGGCTTTATCTAATGTATCAGTAATATTCACTTGAAAATTTAAAACAAAGAGTAGATGAAACTTTTTTGACATACTTGGAGGCCTCGGGAGACCACACAGCACCCTTCTATTGAGATGACTCCAAATAATTTTCACATGAATGGCTAAAGTGCAGAATGTATAATTTATTAGGATTTAAATAAATCAAGGAGCAAAGTGCTTTAAAGTTATTGGTAGAAAATTTTCAAAAAATAAAGTTATAATTCTAAGAAACTAAGTTTCTACGTATAAAATTCTTCCTTCCCTATATTTAACATTTCAAAGCAACATATGCTAAAAAAAAAAAAAACTCTTTAATAACGTGCATTTTTTAAAGCATTTGATCACAGTAAAGCTTTTTAAAAACACACGACATACTTCTGGGATCTTCACAGAGGTAAAAAAACACACATGACATAATCCGATTTTATTTTTAGGGTGAAACACCTTTCTTAGAACATGTGCTCTGTGGCCAGCAGAATGTTATAATCATTCTCTTTTGTTTCAGCAATTTCCCTGATACACTTATCATACTGGAAATACTCCCTAATGCTACAAAATTTGTCAAGAATAAAAAACTTGTTCATTGAACCTCTTAGAACATGCCTAATTTTCTCATGGGCTGACAAAGAATAAACTCTCCTCTTCTTCAAGGCCGCTTACATCTTTTTCTTTTTTCAGATGACTATTACCATAACAACTAAAAGTCAATAAACACTTCCAAGTTCCCCAAATAGCAAAAATCAGAAATCCACAAAGATTTGGAATGACCTAAGAAATCTGAACATGTAAAAAAAAAAATCAACTCCCAAAACAGAACAATGACATGAACATCAGTTTTATTCACTGAGAATATATTCTTTTAAAAAATCTATGGCAGAAACATAACTATATATGAACATTGCTATTCTCAGCACTTTTTGTCTAGAAAATTCTGTGTACTATATGAAAACATCATTAAATTAAAGCATGTAAACTTATTTATGTACAGCATGATCTTTTTAATGCCAAAGTTAAAAGGAAAAAGGCACCAGAAATATTGAAAAACACAAAGAAGCAGGGTAGAAATACCGCAAGATTATCATAATTTAATTTGCCACAGGGAAAACATTTAAGATAAAATTGAAAATAAAATAACATAGGTTATGATGTAGCCAAATTATTGTGAAATGTATCAAATAGGCTGGCTGTACCTTGTGGAGGTCACAGAAAATTACTACTACTTTAAAATATTTCCCCAGAAATTAACATAAATAAACTGTTCTCTGTGGTTTCCAATATGCTACCTAAAAACACAATGTGGCTCCCCAAGGGAGTCTGGTTCCAATCCAAGGCAGATGAGATAGATTGAGCCAGGATGGCAGTGTTTGACAGACACTAATAAAAAAGACCAGTGACATTCTACAGACTTGCAATATTCCATTTTATTAGAAGCAGTGGAGCACAGAGGTTAAGAACTTGAACTCTGGAGTCAGACCTGCGTTCAAATGCTGACTCCACCACTATAGGTTGTGTGACCTCAGGAATGCAGCTTTATCTCTCTGAAACTGTTTTCAAAGCTGAACAAGGTGGTACATACACAAGAGGGTAGAAATACTGAAATGTGTAAGTAACTTATAACTCCATGATGAGTTCCGATTTCACTACTTTGCAGACTTAATGGTTTTCTCCTTTGCATTTCTGAAGATATGGCAATATTCTTATGGACATGTCCCCAATCTTCCTCTTTGCACTTTAGAAACTGAGAAGGGTCAGACACATACAGACATGTGATACACTTGCCCAAGAGTAAGAAATGTGGCAAAGACAGTTAATTATGTTTTCTATAGGGCTTATCTATTGCTTACATTTCTTATAAACTTATAGAGATATGTGTTTGAAAAAGGCGAAATTCAATGGCATGTTAGAATATATAGGGTTTTTTTAGATACCAAAATTGGTTTGCTTTAAATGGTTGATGGCTAAGGTAAACTGTAAATTAAGTGCTAAATTAAATCAAAGCCAAATATTTTATTGATTTATAGACCTTAAAGGGTTGTAATTGTATGGACTTCACAGCTTTTTAAAAAATATACGAATAATTACCACAGAATGATTTGAATTGCATAAAAAGTAGCACCAATATATCAATATTCCACTTTCTTCCAAAGACAAGTAATGACAAAAATACAAAACTGTAGGCAAGTTTAAAAAGTCACTCAGAAGTTATCTACTTTTAAAATAAAAACTACAAAATGTCCTTCAAGAAAAAACATCAATTAAAGAAGTTGATGTGTGTTATTTTCACTTTTAAAGGCCAATTTCAGACTTCAGACCACTTTTCCATGCAAAATAAAAACAAAATAAAGTAATAACATTTTATACTCAAAATCGTTTCCACAATGTCACAGTAAGGAAGACAGTGATTTCAAAATGCATTCCATCATGCAACTCAATAAATAGTGGGTCCTGACAAGAATTTTTATCTAATAGAATGAAAATATCAGTTGCATATTGGGTAGGTATTGTTTTGTAAACTTTTGTTCCGTGTGTGTATACTGGGTTGCAATGCAAAATGTGTCTCATTTTGAGTTGCTGTGCAAAAAGATTGAGTCCCTACTCCAAGGCTAAATGTTGCCTTTTGGAGCCCCCTACAGGCTCTCAATGTTAAGAACTTAAATCCTAAAGTAAATAACCCTATAGTTGGAGGGTGGTTCAGAAACTAGCATTCAATAATTTATGTAGGAATACATTTACATAGATAAATAGGCAGGGTCTGGTCTAAGAACTCAAACTGAACATGTGAGTAGTTCTCAATCTTGAAGCCAAATTATCCTGAAGAAAAAATTAATTTGGCAAGGTCTGTATTAGCCCTTACTAAATTTAAAATTAGAAGAACTATATCAGTACCTCACAATAATAGAAGTCTGGAGGCAAACTAAGAAGAAATGAAATCACAAGGACTTTAGAAAATTGTTAATAAGACATTCATCTTTATAAAGTTTTTTACAAAGGGGTGTTCAGAATTTAATCAATAGAAACATGGCTAAGCGCTGAAAAGGCTTTTTTCCACCCCTATACTTGCCTTCAAAGAATTGAGTAAAGAACAATTTTGAACAATCAAGTGCTAAACCTGAACTCCAACTAGACATGTTATTTTAAGAACTAGTAGGTCACTATATCAAAGTAGTAAAACTCTATGACATTGGCTGCGGGTGGTGGCTCACACCTGTAATCCCAGCACTTTGGGAGGCTGAGGTTAGAGGATCACTTGAGGTAGGAGTTCAAGACCAGCCTGGCCAACACAGTGAAACCCCGTCTCTATTAAAAATACAAAAATTAGCCAAGACTGTGCCACTGCACTCCAACCTGGACAACATCGTAAGACTCCGTCTCAAACAAACAAACAAACAAACAACTCTATTAAGTGGTTAGAAAACTGAAGTGGAAGTGAAGTCAGAAATTCAGGCTTATCTTTTATCTAAAACAAGCTAAAGGGCCTTCTTTCCTTGCTGCTCTTTTACAAAAGATAATTTAATGCAAATACAAAGTAACAGCGATGTTAATCATGCTTATGTTAATGAACACCAAAACCCCTACTACCACCAGCACCAAAAGAAATGCTTGCAGAAGCTTTAGACTAGATGCAAACTACAAATATCTCACAATCATCAAACACTACTGTGACCTTGATTTTACCCTGTATCAAATTGCCTAACTCAGAATGTTGGCATAGTTTAGTTAACCTAAGGTCAACTGCAGAACAGGGAAGAGGCCAAATGGTAGATGATCCTGTTGAAAGGAGATATCTTAGCAATAAAATCAATATAGCATAAATGAAGGTAATTCATAACACACACAGTAACAGTAGATTGCCTTTTTCTTTTTTGAGTCAGTTTTGGCTGGCTGCTCAATTAGGTCTTTGAGACTAAAAATGAACATAAAATGAGCAGCTCTGTACAGCAAGGTAATGTTGGTCCATTTAATCTAAAGCAACCCTGACTCTATCATCCAATATCCCCACATTGATAAGCACAATTTTATCTGTGTTTACGGTAACATATCTAGATCCAGATTTGACTGTATGCTGGGGACTTTTGACTCAAAATTTATCCTTGGCTTTAGCACAATTTATTTCAAAATCAATAAAAATATCACACAAAATCATTAATTTCTGTTAATGAGGGCTCCATTTTAGTAAAACATTTGTTCAATAGATGTAACTATGTACAGAATTATGCCTGCCCCCTCCAAAAAAGTCCCAGAACTAATGTTTACTGTAAATTTATTTAGGATTAATTATGCTCTATTCAAAGCAAATGGTGACAAATAGCTTATTTGCTATTTGCATAAGATAAAATAAATTCTATTTGAAAAGAATGAAAATAAAGTTTACTCTCATTCTTTGAGCATCATCTTGTATAAGCTGAAATTTAAAGAATGCTCCTTGTTAATGCGTAATCATTGAAAGGGGAATTTTATAATAGCAATTTTTAAAATGGGAAAACCAAGTGATAACACTTCCCTTCTCTTTCTCATCACCACCTAGTCCTTAGTGCATAAGGACTGGGTTTGTCCTTAAAAATCTTCATCACATTCATCTCTTCTAGGTGTTTTTTTCCCTTCTCCCTATTCTACTTAAGGAAAATGTCCCTCCTACTGTCGGCAGGCATAATGAATATCCTCAAGACAACATTAAAATAATAGCTTTCATGAAACTGCTGTGTGCTTTGTATCGGGGATACCAAGAAATATCCATGAACAAAATAATGTGGCTACCAAAAGTTACTTACAAGTAGCGTTTTAATACCTTCTCTTTCATTCTCCAGACTACTCTGTTGAGAAAGCTATCCTACTTAATATTTAATAGCCAGTGCCTTCGAACCCAACTTCATATTGACTGACATTCTCTCATGTTTATGAACACAACATAACACACACATATATCCACGCCTCACTTACTCTCACAAGCAAGCATACACACAACACATTTTCTTTCTTTCCAGAACAAGCCAGAATTACAGCTCTTTTGGTGATTGTTGTAATTTTTGGAATGGTTCATAAATTTTCCAAATTCTTTTAAATTTATAATACTTTCATCTTTTTTCTTTTTTGTTCCAATTGTGAACCATTCCATATTGCATCTTTATTGCAAAAGTCAACATGCTTCTTAGAAATTCAGATTGTAATTGATAAAACAAACATTACATATAGGAATTTAAATGTATAAACAGTTAGAAATTCAACAATATCTCCTATTATACTATTACACAAGTTCACAATTTTGTAAAAACTATAATACAGGTATACTATACATCAAGAGGAACCACTATTCCTTTTCACATGATTTTTTTTTTTGAAATAATGATCCATCACCATGGACCGTTTCACCTTAACAAAACTGTTTTCCAATTTATCATCTTAGCTGGTAACAATATTTTCTCAATGTTACATAAAGATATTGAGGGAAATTTTGCAATACTTGAACAGTAATTCACTAGTATATCAGGCTGACCTAGTCAACTGGTGGCTATTATTGCTGATCAGCTACTTATAAAGATGACATACACATTAAGAGGAACAGAATTTGCCTTAGATACTGTATGTTATTTCTGTAAATGAAGATGCCAAGAAAGTGATTCACATTTAAGTGAAATTCTAACAGTTGAAGATTTGATGGTGGAAGTAAAATATCCCAAAGGAGGCGGGGGTTATATATAAACTATTTTATGCTAACTTTAAGTTTTCCAATATTATAACTCAGTTTAAATTCATCTTTGAGTCAAACACGTTTTGAAATTCTTTGAAAGCATATTTTTAAAGTATTTTCAGTCCTGTTTAAGGTGTACTGAAAACTTTTATAGAAAGGGCCTCAAACCTTACTGAAAAAAACTGTTTTTCATTTTAACACACTTCTCTTTCATCCTCTGCCCCAATACAAAAAAGTCAAACAAATCTTCAACTTTTTACTGAGAGTGTAATAAGGCGTCCATTTTGAGGTTAAAAAAATCATATGAAAAGGAATCTCATTCTGTTGAACTGTCAGTCTACTGAAATTTTTCTTACAGTTCCATTAATTTACTGTAATTTTCAGTTTCCAAATACAAAAATACAACAATTCTTATTGAAATCTATACGCTGGTAGTTTTAGTACACAAAAAAAAAGAAAAAAAACCCAAACGAATTATTTACAAAATTATACAGTTTAAGAAAAAACTTTGTACAAAAAATATATAAATCCTTTGTTCCCTCTATCACGTTTAAACTGTCAGGACTCAAAATATTCACCACAATGAATCTTTCAAAATATATACTGACTGAGCCACAGACATCAAGAAAAATTTCATTAGAGATGATGGAGGAGTAAGGAGCAAGATTGTGTATTCTAGATACTCCATTCTAACGTTTTCCTTCTTTTATAAGCTTATTTTACCTTCAGTGTTACTAGAAATATAACAATAACCTATAAAGAGAAAGTCCTTATTATGAAAGAAAATTATATGAACCTAAAAATGACCCTGGTTTGACACATCATTCCAAAAAAACATGTAGAAGAATAAAGACGATCAGAACATGGGATTTAACTTCTTTTAGCTAAGTAAATCTAGAAGCCTGATGGTTTTAAGTTCTTAGTGAATAGTTTCTATTTTGAGAAATAGTCTTTACCTCAGCAAGCAAAATCCTTGATATAGTGATCACCAAGAACCTTTTGGAGCCAACAGGAGGTTTCAAATTTTCATACCACACATATATAAAAACAGATGTGTATATCCTTGAAAAAGTGACAGCCTATGTACATTAATCATTTTATTCCCCCGGGGGTCAGTACAGTGTAGTGTTGCTCCTCTGCTTTTCCATCTAACATTCAGAACACGAGGACATAAATTTACATATATATTTTACTTAACAGATACTCTACTCTATACAGTGTACAGTAAAAATGCACACAGTAAAGGAAACTGTCTACTGAAGGATGCATATGTTCATGGATAGCAACAAGCTACAAAACTATGAAAAAATAAGGTCATCTGATCAAAGTCATACATGACTCCCATTTATTACTAGCATACTCAGCCCTCGACTCCCTCCCACCCACCCCTCACCCCCAGTCACCTTACCATCATGGTTTAAATTTAGGAAAAAAATTTCAGATACTTTTAAACCCTTCTGTGTAACTATAACTGAACTGAAGCTTCAAAAGAGGGGAAAAAAAAGCTGGTGATTCTCTTCTCCCCAAAATCCTTCCATCAGTCTCATCAAAACATCACTTATTTATCCAGGTGCTGGTTTGAACCTTTTACTGGAGACTGCCTGTGGTTGCCCAAATGAACCACTTACGTCAATGATGACTAAGTCAGGCCTATTAATAGAAAGGCAAGAGGAAGAAAAGGGGGATGAGAAAGGGGCGATAGGTGAAAGCCTTTTACATTCTGAGTTATAAAAATTTTAAAAAAGACCAGCCAAACCAGTGCTCACTAAGTATCAAAGCAAACTAAGAGTCAGTAGCAGGAAAAGTCCAGGAGTTCATATGACAAAAGGATGGAAATACTACAGAGCTAGCTACCATTGCTGTAGCATTTAAGAACACAGAGTTTGTTGTGATTTTCACTGAAATAGTACTACTACACATAAATACCATGAAAAACAAATTTAGACCGAATACAAATTGGGCTCCTCCAAAGTTTAAAAAAAAAAAAAATTAAACATACTTTTCTTCCAAGACAACTCTTGAAAGCCAAAGGGTATTTTAATTACAAATATTTCCTACTGTCTGACGACCCATCCATAATAGCTGAGAGTTAAAAGATTACAGGCAATTTTGACATTTAATTAAATTTTATCAGTAGATTATAATCCAAAATAAATTTCTGAACACCCTGTCATTTACATCATAATCCAACACCAACAGCAACAAAAAAAAGGTGGTGTGGAAAATAAGGCTCTAGAGATTATCCATGTCATTGCTGTGGATCTTCACAACTGTGTAAAAGTCACTAGGCCTTTGGTGCTTTAATATCATGTACAGTTATGAGATGTGTTTAAATAGCAAACTTGCTGTTCTTGAACCTACTGTGTTGAAAAGAAAAATAAAATAAATTTTTTTTGGCTCATTGACTTCTTTTAAATAATTTTTAAAAGCTGTTCTTCTAAACAATATTTCTAAAAATTATACAGCTAGCGTCAGATTTCATCTTCGCCATGAACGAGACTCATATTCATCTTCATCTTCATCGTCATCATCAGGCAAAAACAAATCTGAGGTTTCTGTTTCCTGAAGAAAGAGAAGTTAATATCTGCTTAGTACACAACAATGGTAAGTAAAATGCTTTTTAGGCCAAAGGACAAACAGACTAGTATACAAAGCCCAGGTTGGATGGGCTTTATAAGGGATGCATGCAAGAGTATCTTTCAGGGCAAAACAAAAGCCCAAAATATTTTTGTAAATGAATATAAATTCTTCTCCTCTACTAATTTTGCTAGGTTTTGTTTTTGTTTTTGTTTGAATATGAAGTTTTGCTCTTGTTGTCCAGGCTGGAGTGCAATGGCACAATCTCAGCTCACCACAATCTCCACCTCCCAGGTTCACGCAATTCTCCTGCCTCAGCCTTCTGAGTACCTGAGATTACAGGCAAGCACCACCACGTCCAGCTAATTTTGTATTTTTAGTAGAGACAGGGTATCTCCATGTTGGTCAGGCTGGTCTCAAACTCCCGACCTTCAGGTGATCCACCCACCTTGGCCTCCCAAAGTGCTGGGATTATAGGTGTGAGCCACCCCGCCCCGCCTAATTTTGCTAGTAAAAGATTTCTCCTCTAATAGCATCAGGAAAATAAATAATGTGAACATTTACTAGAGAAAATTTTTAAAAACTATGATATATATTTATGATGTTAATTAAAATTAATTTATTCTATTAAAAATTAGGAAAATAAATGACCAAACACCTAAATCTTTTTTATATCCATTCAACTGTTTGTGAGAGATGAATATACTAGCTTCCCCATGACACTGACATTCCAAATCTTATATAAAAATCTAAAATCTTAGACAAAGTAGATGTATCTGCAAACACTACCCAAATATCATGACTTTTTATTTTCTTTTAATCTGGGGAACATCTCTGCTTTTGCTGTATAAAATTACCTGTATAGTGAGACAATATTTGAGCAAACTATAAATGTTAGGTATCTTTTAAAACCCAGATTGTGATAAATCAGGAAAACCTCACAATGTAGTCAATGTGTTCACTAAATAAACTAATGACAAATAACCGGAGTAAAAAAGCAAAATAAATTCTCATATATTTTAAGAGGCTAATATTTTATATCAACCTTTATATTCAACTTCTGTACACTCATTTTAACCAATTGTACACAGAAGGAAAATAAGAAACTCAAATCTGTTACTATGGAACTTGAATAAACAAAAAGTGAAATCAATCAATTACAGTTTATTTTATGTAATCTCTGACTTTATTCATCAGAATAAAAATTTCTAAAGCTCAAACAAATCCAACATAGATGTAAACAAAAAAGAACAGTCTTTCCTATACCAGAAGAAAATAACCTCCAAGACAGCTTTTTCTATCTCTAGACCTGTTTTAACTCTCTAAGAAACATCTAAACTAGTCTTAATTTGCATGCATGAAAGAAAAACCCAGTTATCTATTTTTTATCTTATACCATTTCATATCATGAAAAACACATAATTGAGAACTGATCTAATTCAACTCTTATTTCCAATCCTTAAATTTACCTCCTCCTTGACTTCTTCTTCTTCAGTCTCAGTGGATATAGATGGTACCTTGGGCTTGTGCCATGATATCTGTAGCCGGCGGTCTTTAAATTTTGGCCCTTGGTTTGCAGCCTAAAATATATTAGAAGAATATATAAGTTTGCACTCAAATTACTAATGATTTCTGCAAATTCTGTGTTATTTAAAAAGTATAATATAGGGCGGGGAGAAATCTGTTAAGGTGGATCTACACACTCCAATGAGAACTAAAGAAAAATAAAGTCCCTTTCAATTAGAGCAACTATATGTTCTCGTTTGCCTAGGATAACTCGTGGTTTATATCTGTGTCAGGTGTTAGCATCTGTCTTGGTTGGAGTAATAAATTTTTTTCTAAGTACAGCTGCTCTACTTACAAAAGTTATGATGAGGACAAGAAATATTCTTAATACATTTATTGACCTTTGGCTTTGATATCTACATATATAGACTCAAACCTTAGAAATACATAGTATTTTTAAAGGTGAATCATGTGCTTATTCATCTCACTGCATCTCTTACAGCTCCACCTATGTTTGATAAAGTTCTCCCTATTTCCTCTTCTGAAATGCTATACAATGATAAGCACCTCCCAGCTCATCTATGCATTCAATAAACATTAATTAAACACCTACTACTAACCTAACTCATAAAACTGCTCCATTTCAAATATTTTACTTGGTATGAATTTTTAAACATTTTTTTCTACCGAGCAAATTCCAACAAGGGAAAGCAAATTTTAAAGACAAAGCAACACAGACAAGGAAACAGAGATCCAAAGTTTCAAAAAAGTAAAAGCTTAGCCATCTCTATAGCTTTCCTATCAAAGGTCCTGGTTTATAGAACACTCCCATTCTGGAGGTTCTGAAAAACGTAAAAGAAGAGATTCTTTTTTATTTGGGCTTTCATTCTAGTCTATCTAGCAAAATCATTGCTAAACCTCTTGAAGCATTTGCCAAATGTTTCCATAAAACACTTGGAGCATAGCATGGTGGGAATGTACATTAGACGAGACTCATAAATCCATTACTGCCTACACAGACATCATCCTATGTTGTAAAGGGAAAATTCCCATCATTCCTTGCAGGGTCTAAATGCTTATAACCTAATAAAACATTATGACTCATGGGACATACCAAATTGATGTATCAAAATAGCCCTACCAAATACATATATTTACCTTTTTTTTTTCTTTTTTGAGACAGGGTCTTGCTCTGCTTCCCAGACTGGAGTGCGGTAGTAAGATCACACTCCCAGCAGCCTCAATTCTCTGGGCCCAAGTGATCCTCCCACTTCAGCCTCCCAAGTAGCTGAGACCACAGGCATGTACCACCACGCCTGGCTAATTTTTTTATTTTCATAGACAGGGTCTCCCTGTGTTGCCCAGGCTGGTCTCAAACTCTTGGGCTCAAGCAATTCTCCTACCTCAGCCTTGAAAAGTGTTGGGATTACAGGCATGAGCCACAGCACCTGGTCTATATTTACCATCTTTTAAAAATCAGGTAATGTATGTAATATAGATCCTTTACCCTTACTCTATCTTTTAACACATAGCCCAATTATAGAGAGGCTTTCACTGCTTGTTTTGTTCATTTCCATAGTATTTGAATTTCTAAATAAAAATATGTTACTTTTATAATCAGAAAAAGTAATAAAGATTTTTAAATCTGTAACAACTGTGTTGCTCTCCCAAGAAGACAGGAGTTCTGTCCTCCAAAAGGAATATTAAATGTATTGCATATACATTATTAAAGGAAGAACCAGAAATGTATATGCAGTCTGAAACTAAGAATAAATAATTTCTACGTCTAACTTCTAACAAGTCAAATATATCAGCAATTAGAATAAAGACATACAATGACACTACCAAGTTAGGAACTCTCAAACATAAATGGTGAGAATCTCAAACTGATTCTAAACTGGTAAGAATCTAAAACGGATGGGGTCCACTCAGCAATTCCACATAGTCATCCTTTGGTGTTTCTGGGGGATTGGTTACAGGACTCTCTGAATACCAAAATCCATGTATGCTCAAGTCATTTATATAAAATAGTGTAGTATTTGTATATAACCCACACACATTCTCCATATACTTTGAATCCTCTCTAGATTACTTATAATACCTAATACAATGTAAATGCTATGTAAATAATTGTTATACTGTATTGTTTAGGGAATAATGACAAAAAATGTACATGCTCAGTACAGCTGCAACCATTCATTTTTTTCATTTTTTTCCTAATAGTTCTGATCCATGACTGGTTGAATCCATGGAGGTGAAACCCACAAATATGAAGGGCCAACTGTATAGCCAAGAGAAATGTGTGTAAATGTGTAGTTAAAAACATGTATAAGGTAGCAACACTGCTTACAAAAGCCACAAAGTGGAAATAACCCAAATATCCATCAATAAGATGAAAAATGAATGGTAGTATATTGATACAACTATTATATAATAATAAAAATGGCAAATTAATGTTACATGCAAAAATATGAATGAATCTCACAAACATATTAAACAGAAGAAGCCAGGCACAAAAGAATACACAGTGTGATTCCATTTACATAACATTTTAAAAACAGGCAGAATTCTACTGTAATATCTAGGACGGCAAATTTAGGTGATAAAACTACAGTCAATTCTCATTATTTGCAGTAGTTATGTTCTAAAAAGTTGATGCAAACATTTAATTGGAAAATGCTGAGTCACCAATCATGGGGGAAATAGAATTAGACTCTTATGAGCCTCTAGAGCAAGTCTGTCCAACCTGTGGCCCACTGGCCGCATATGGCCCAGAATGGCTTTGAATACAGTCCAACGCAAATTCGTAAACTTTCTTAAAACACTATTGAGATATTTTTTCCTGCTCATCAGTTATCATTAGTGTTAGTATATTTTATGTGTGGCCCAAGACAATTCTTCTTCTTCCAATGTGGCCCAGGGAAGCCAAAAGATTAGACAACCCTGCTCTACAGGGTCACAATATTTTTGTCAGCTAATGAACACACACTTTGGTTTTATATGTTTCTGTTGAAAAACATCTTATTTAATATATATTACTGATTCACTAACATTGAACTCATAGCTAAAAGCACTGACTTATGCCTGAACAAAGTTTAACTAACACATGTATCTTTGTAAGGTGTATCACAGCCTCGCACTTAGGAACACTAGACAGCACTTTAGAACTACATTTGGGGGCCATTTTAAACAGTTTAATCACCAAGAAAACAAAAAGTTGAGAAAAATGTGGCATTAAAAAGACTGCAAAGGCTGGGTGCGGTAGCTCATGCCTGTCATCCTAGCACTTTGAGAGGCCAAGGTAGGCGGATCACTTGAGGTCAGGAGTTTGAGACCAGCCTGGACAACATGGTAAAACCTCACCTCTACTAAAAATACAAAAATTAGCTGGGCATGGTGGTAGGCACCTGTAATCCCAGCTACCAGGGAGGCTGAGGCAGGAGAATCACTTGAACCCAGGAGATGCAGCTTGCAGTGACCCTAGATGGTGCCACTACACTCCAACCTGGGTGACAAAGCAAGACTCTGTTTCAATCAATCAATCAACCAATCAATCAATCAATTTACATTATGAAAGCTGAAACAAGAAGGCAGAGCACCACCTTATTTCTATCTCAGCTGAAAATGGGCACATGAGGGGACTGGCAACTGTGTATGTCTCAGAATGACCACAAAAGCACCACAAGTATTGACTCTGGGGTTACAAATAAATTTTAGTGAGTAGACAAATTGGCAAATATGGAATTTGAAAATGATAAGGATTGACTGTATAAAGAAAGCAAGGTAATCGTCATAAACCGAGGCTAATGGCTACTGCTCTGAGAAAAGGCTGGGAGAAGGAACAAGTGGGGTTTGGGTACTGGAAATGTTCTATTTCTTGACCTAGGTGTATAGGTGTCTGCCTTCTGAAAAATCACTGAACCATACGTTTATGATTAGTATAGTTGGTTTTTATCAACATTTTAAAGTGACTATAGGTATAACCTTTAAAATTTTTAAGGAAATAGGCCGGGTGCGATGGCCCACACCTGTAACCCCAGCACTTTGAGGCTGAGGCAGGTGGATCACCTGAGATCAGGAGTTTGAGACCAGCCTGGCCAACATGGTGAAACCCTGTCTCTACTAAAAATACAAAAATTAGTCGGGTGTGGTGGCACATGCTTATAATCCCAGCTACTTGGGAGGCTAAATCAGGAGAATCCCTTGAACCTGGGAGGTGGAGGCTGCAGTGAGCTGAGATCGCACCACTGCACTCCAGCCTGTGTGACAGGTGACAGACTGTCTCAAAAAAAAAAAAAAAATTTAAGGAAATACCAAATAGCTAAGATTTTTATGTGAAAAAGGCAAGGTTTGGAATGTAGCCCTGTATTTATAATACGATCACATTTTGGTAATGCTGTTGTTGTTATGGTTTGAGACAGAGTCTCAATCTGTGCCCTGGCTGGAGTGCAGTGGCGCAACCTTGGTTCACTGCAACCGCCGCCTCCTGGGCTCAAGCGATTCTCCTGCCTCAGTCCCCCAAGTAGCTGGGATTACAGGCACACACCACTGGGCCCAGCTAATTTTTCTATTTTTAGTAGAGATGGGGTTTCACCATGTTGCCCACGCTGGTCTTGAACTCTTGACCTAAGGTGATCCACCAGCCTCAGCCTCCCAAAGTGCTGGGATTACAGGCGTGAGCCACCGCACCCAGCCTGGTAAATGTTTTTAAAGTGAAAAGCTTTATATATGTATTCTTACATACATAATATTTTTCTATAAAGATATCTAAGAATAGTGACCATCTTTTAAGAATGGGCAAAGATCAACAAAAGAGAGAGTTTTATTAGTCACACTTTTTTTTTGGAGACAGAGTCTCGCTCCATTGCCTAGGCTGGAGTGCAGTGGTGCAATCTGGGTTCACTGCAACCTCCACCTCCTGGGCTCAAGCAATTCTCATGTCTCAGCCTCTTGAGTAGCTGGGACTACAGGCAGATGCCACCACACCCAACTAATCTTTGTATTTTTTGTATAGACAGGGTTTTGCCATGTTGGCCAGGCTGGTCTCAAACTCCTGAGCTCTGGTGATCCACCCGCCTCAGCCTCCCAAAGTGCTGGGATTACAGGCGTGAGCCACCACACCCGGCCCTAGTCATCCTTTTAACCATTTACATATATTATTTTTTTATCTTAAAAAGTACTTTTCTAAAAAATCTAGGACTAATCTCTTAATACATCTCTTACTTATTAAAGTACCTGTTCTATACATACATATATATTCCCTCACATACACATCTAAATACGGTTTAAGATGATAAAATATTGGGAAAAAATTAACGTCCATCAATACAGGATGGTTCAAATGTAGTATGATACATCTGTGAAATGAAATACCATGCAGTCCTTAAAAAGAAGCAATACCACATGCACTAGTGTAGAACAATATAACAGTTGAATATATATGAAGTGAAAAGTATATATGGCAAAGTGTGTTGTATAACATGCTACCATTTCTATAAAAGAATTATATATATATATATGTATATAATTAAAAGAGAAATATAGTTCTCTAAGAATGAAAAGAGAATTATATATAGTTCTCTCTCTCACCTATATTTACATTTCTCTCTCATCTATATATATATATATATACACACACATATATAGAGACAAGAGAATCTTTGAGCAGATATATAGATGAGAAATATATGTAAATTATAATATATATATTATATACATACATACATATATATATAGAGAGAGAGAGAGAGAGACAGACAGACAGACAGAGAGACAGAGAGAGAGAGAGAGAGAGAGACAAGAGACAGAATCTTTGAGCAGATATATGAGAAACTGGTACCAGTAATTGTCTATGGGGAGTGAAATTGAGTAGAGGTAGAAGGAAATCTTATTTTTCTTTGTATACACTGTTACTCCTTTTCATTCTGTTTATGTATGCTGGTGAAATAATTCCAATAAAAAATATATGTATGTGAATATGAGATCAACTATATATACCATAAATTAAAAATTATATGCATATTAGGGTTCTTGGTAGAAGCTGCTCAAAGAGAAATTCATCTAGTCTAGCCATTTTTCCAGATTAGAAATTGACACCCAATTTATGCCAGTCGTCATACATCAATCACCTGCTTTCTTCAAGTTGTTCTTCTTTTTTTGAGACGGAGTTTCGTTCTTGTCCCCCAGGCTGGAGTGCAATGGTGCTACCTTGGCTCACTGCAACCTCTGCCTCCTAAGTTCAAGCGATTCTCCTGCCTCAGCCTCCCAAGTAGTTGGGATTACAGGCGCACACCACCACACTCAGCTAATTTTTGTATTTCTAGTAGAGATGGGGTTTCGCCATGTTGGCCAGGCTGGTCTTGAGCTCCTGACTGACCTCAGGTGATCCACCTGCCTCAGCCTCCCAGAGTGCTAGGTTTATAGGTGTCAGCCACTGTGCCCTGCCATCTTGAACACTTAATAGGGCCGAAAATATTTCTTCTCAAAAGAGTTGTTTGAGGAATAGGGAACCTAGTTGTCTTGGTTCCACTACTTATTAACTATATGATTGTGGTTGACATTTTAAATTGTGGTGTTCACATCTGTACACACAGGATTTCACATGTATATCGTTTTGCATGTATTTCACATTTATACAGTCATTTACAATTAAATGATATCACATATGAAATGTTCCAGCACAAAAAATGCTCAATAAAATATTTACTGAATGAATGAGTAGCTGGAAAGAGTATATACTGTATATGTCCAAAACAGTACAGACATTTGCCTGCAGCAAATCTCTATTTGCATGTTTGCCTAAAACTAAGTGGTAGCCACTACATACAGAATGTAACTAAATTATCTGAATTTTGCCTCTATCCCAAACTATTTCACTGTTAACTATAAGTACCTGGTAAGCCATGTAATAATCCTAAAATAAAAATTAAATGTAGCTTTGGGATAACTTGTCACTACAAATGCACTTAAGTGGAGTACTATGGAATCAAAAGCAAGAGCTGCTTCTTGACTTTTAAAACATATTAATAGGCATTTGTTAGTACTCATGTTTTTTACAACTATAAATTGTCTAATCTATAAAACATTTGACATTTATACACACTGCACCAAGGAAAACAGTGTTCATAGAGTTAGCATTTCGTATTTTAACAACTTACTGAGAAATGCTGAAGCAAATCTTCTTTTTCTTCCTCAATGAATCCTCCAACTGTTAGTGCTTTGGGGCGATGATCCACCACCATGTGATTTAGTGAGCCCCTTCCTCTTCCTCCACGCCCTCGGCCTCTTCCTCGACCTTGAGAGGACATGGTCTTTCCTCGACCCACAGGTAAAATACCTAACCGTGCAGCCTGAATAACAACAAAAAGTAGAATGCAGCATACATTGTTAGACTAAACCTTAGACAACAAATGAAAACTTTTTTGAGATGTTAAATGTGGTGGGGCAGTAACTCCTTTTAAATCTCACCTCAACCTGTAACTGACTGAGTTTCTTCCGTAATTCTGTTGTGTCTTCTCCTGAGGACAGCCTCTTGTGGAGGTCCAGTTCAGTATCTAATAACTCCTTCTGGGCCTTTGGAATAATTGAAAATAAAAAGGTATTTTTTAGATAACTTACAAGATCTTCTCCAGAACATTATAGTTACACAATGACACATATGTCTTTCAGGAACATGAGAATGAGAGGATGCACTAAACATGGGTGTTTTAAAGAAAGTAACTTTACAGATCTAGTAGTGCCAACATGTAGAAAGTGTATGGATCTCAATCAAAAAGAATAAGCATTAGATGGCCTAAAAATCAGATCCTAGAAACAGACACCTAAGATGAGGGAGCTGAGAATACTGTCACATAATAAAGTATCACAAATGAAACAGAATGGAGCAAAATAAATTATATAGTAAAAGTGTATTTATTGTACAAAAGTAACAGCGACATAATTACTACCAGACTGGAATTCGTAACTGTTCCCATTCTCTTTTTTGTTAGAGACAAATTATCAGTCTTTAAGAGGCATGACTGCCAGTCATTTTTTTCACCTCTTTAAGTTTTTAAATGTGCATATATTCTTTCTATAATTAGGAAAAATTTCAATAAAAAAATTTTTATTATATTTTTAAGATATCTTAAACACTTTATGTTTCTATACTGATAGAGAACCATAATTTCAAATTTAACGTAATACTGCATATAACAATGTACATTCTACATATCTGACAAATTTATTACCAGTTCTTGGAGGACTGGAATTATCTATAATCACATCACAGAACTGTGGTACAATGGAATCACTCTCTAAACCAAGTACAGCCAAGGAAACAGATGGAAATTAATAAAATTAGACTTAAATAGATCTAGAACTTCTGATTACTCTTTTTAATAACATGTCACATTTTTACCCATATGAATAGCCAGGCTACTAAAAAGGATGATTTTATTACAGTACTATTATAGCATTAGAAAAACACTGCTGAAATGGGAAATACCTCTTTTGCCACCATCACTCTATTAGTGTCATCTTCAGCAGGAAACCAAAATATTCAGTTAAAAAAACACATATTTGTTCAAACAGGGTATTATCAACCTCTTCCCAGAGTACCGAGCATCTACAGAAACACTAAAAATAAATAAATAAATAAAAATCATGGTAGCTGGGTACAGTGGCTCACACCTGTAATCCCAGCACTCTGGGAGGCCAAGGTGGGAGGATTGTATTTGAAGCCAGCCTGGGCAATATAGTGAAACCTTGTCTCTTTTTTAAAAAAAAAAAAGTACTATAATTAGGATATTTTTCTTAAAAAGTACTGTAATTGTTTGCCTATATTCCTATTAGGATATTAGCTACCTAAGGGTTCCATTGTTCTTTCAAGGTGCCAAGCAGCATATGTTCAATAACCCTATGCTAAATAAAAAATGGCAGATGTTCAATAACCCTATGTTAAATAAAAAACGCAAACAGATACCTCCGTTTTTGTCTTCACTTTAGACGGTGTGGAGACTGCAGAAGATGTTTTTAATTCATCTTTTAATTGTGAGATCTTCTCTCCAAGCTCTTTCAAAGTCTTCATTATATTTGCTCTTTCTTCTGGTTTCATGTTTTTATTTTTTTCTAACTTGGATATTAACATCTGCAAAATAAAAAGAAAAAGGTAAAACCATGCTTAATAAACTTTAATATAAAGAAGTCTTTCAAAATTATGGATAAAACTTTAATAGTCAATTCTATATATCAATTCTAGCATACAAATAATGAGCTCTTGTCCTACCTTTTGGCATTCTATTTGTTTTTCTAACATTTCTTGCTTTTTTTTCCTCATATCTTGTTGTAGCTTTATTGCCTCCTGTATAAGTAAAAAAGAAATTAATACGGATAACATAATTTGCCACCATTCTCAACTCGTTTTTTCTGGGTCATCCCTGAGACAGACTGTCCTCCTAATGAAAAAATAGCTGATATCAGAGATGAAACTTTTGAATGTTTTCCCTAACACTTTGAATATAATAGAGTTTATAACTGTACTTTAAAAATATTTAAAATATTGGACCTAATTAGCTGTATCTATAAGATTTATTGACTTAAATGATCTGAATGTTCTTATAAAGAAAAACAAAAGTTGTTTTCAGTTGCCAATGTAATAAGCTAAATCCTTATTTTTAAAGTTTGAAGTTTAAAACTGTGAGGCTAGGCACAGTGGCTCAACCTGTAATCCTAGCACTTTGGAAGGCTGAGGTGGGAGGACTGCTTGAGTCCAGGAGCTAAAGACCAGCCAGCCTGGGCAACAAAATGAGACTCTGTCTCTACAAAAAATAAACAAAATTAGCCAGGGTATGGTGGCACGTGCCTGTACTACCAGCTACTCAGAAGGCTAAGGTGGGAGGATGGTTTGAGCCTGGGACATCAAGACTGCAGTGAGCCATGATCATGCCACCATACTCTACCTGAGTAACAGACTGAGACATTGTCTCAAAAAAAAAAAAAGAGAGAGAGAAAGAAAAAGTGAGATACAGCTATAGGTTAGAAATGGTAGAGTAAAATCTATGGATTTCACCAGGAAAATTTTGCCTCCCACCCTCCTGTTAATTAAATCTTTAATTATACTAAGCTTTACAGTACATATAAATATCTATTTTATTTGGGAAACGCTGTATGAACTTAATAGGATGACAATGAAACTCAGAACTGAATCATAACTACAAAAATGTTCTATTTTATATGAATCATTATCTACTTTGGGATTAAAAAAGAAAATAAACACTAGAATTGGAGGGAATAATAGTGTGAGTAGTTAAAAAAAACTTCCGAACGGCAGTTGTGAAACATTTTTTTCTGTATGTTCATCTTTTTTTTTTCCAAGTGGACATTAAATACAGAAGAAGCTAAATAAGCATTATGATGTCTTGCTGTAACAATATGAACTTATTTAAAGATGATATCGTAACCACTTAACAATTCAATGCATCTTTTCTTCTGTAAGGCAAGAAGAATCAAGACCATTACCTGTTTTTTTTTAAGAACTTCTTGAACATCATGAGATTTAGACCCTGAACAGAGCTTTGAAGGTGTTTTTAAGTTTGAGGAGCTGTAAATCATTTTTGGATGGCCTGGAGTTGAAAATATCTAAAAATTAAAAAAAAGGAAAAAAAAAGTACACGTAAATATAATTAAATTATATCATAGAAATGCTTAGAATAATTTTTTAGAAAGGATCATGTATGTCTACTCTTCCTAGGAGTTAAATTTTCTTTTTACGTTTAAAAACTTCATTATCAAATCTAGTTCTTTATGCATAAATTTGTCACCCAAAAGATAAAAACATCCTTAGTGCCCACGTTAAACACAATTTCACAAAATACCAACATCAGACAAAGCTGCTCTTGTGACCATAACAGATCAAGACAAATACTTAATTATCAAGACCACGCCCTAATCATGACTGAACAGAGACAAAAACATGGCTATCCAAACCATAAAATGAAGAAACATCCGTTTATCCTGGGAATGACTGCTGCTTCTTTACCACTTAACTGTTTTAGACTCATTCCAGGTAAGACTTAGTAAGATATCCTATCATAGAATAGGCCTATGCCTATTTCCTTAAATCTTCCTTAAATCCTTCTAAAGCTAACTTAGCCCAAATCCTAAAGTGGGTATTTCTGGCAACCACGGTTTCATTGTGTATACCCCTCACTGAATAATAAATTGAATTTGTTTGGCTACAGGTGGGTGATATTTGGCTGGAGGGTATGTCATAAGTTGTTTTTCATAAGTGAAGTGCCAATATAAAACCCTGTTTCCAATAACTGAAAAATCCTTCGAAGAATTAAGCTACATTCTTTTTTTTTAATTTTTCCTTTCTTTTTTTTTTTTTTTTTCCCCGACAGCGTCTTACTCTGCTGCCCAGGCTAGTGTGTGGTGGTACGATCACGCCTTGCTGCAGCCTCAATCTCTTGGGCTCAGTCCCACCTCAGCTTCCTGAGTAGCTGGGACTATAGGTGCGAGCCACCAAACCTGGCTGGGTTTTTTTTCTTTTTTGTAGAGACAGGGTCTCTCCATGTTACCCTGGCTGGTCTCAAACTCCCAGGGTCAAGCAATCCTTCCACCTCAGCCTCCCAAAGTGCTGGGATTAGAGGTGTGAGCCATTGCACCTGTCTTTTTTTTGTTTTAATTTTCTTACTGGAATAGTTACTCTGGCTATGGAGCACCTGTCTTTAAAAAACTTTTTAATTAACCTTGAATAATATAAAAGATATAGAAAATAATATTAAGAAATCCATGGAGAATTTAATCATATAAATAATATATCCAAATGTAAGACTTCTCTCAATTACTACAACACTTAATTATCATCAAACTTAAACTAGCTTACACAGGAAAGTCCTGCATGTACCATAAGAACATTCTATAGCTTATGTTCATGTTATCATTTATTTTATTAAAATGGCACCAACATGGAATTGAGAGCTGAATAAAAAAAAATTTTTTTTAAATGGCAACAACTAAATTTCTGGAGCACTATTTATGTGCTACACATTTCTCTTTTGTGCTTTCTTATTAACATAAAATTAACATAAAAATTAGCAACAGTTTATAAGAGGCAGGTCAAGTCAGTCAGAGCTACCTGACTTGAAAGCCTTTAATCATTTTTTTTAAAAAATGATGGAATTTTCGAAACAGACAAAGGTACCAAGCAGCAACATAAAACTTCTTTCATTTATATCCCCAACTAACTACATTCTTATCCCAAATATCATATCATCTGTAATATTTCAATTATATCTCTAAAAAACAAGGACTCATTTTTCAACATAACCACAATACTATCACAGTATATACTTAAAAGGCAGTAATACTTATTTAATATTAAATATTCACCTCTCCACTTCCAGCTTATAATTTTCTAAACAATTTTCCACCATTTCAAATGGGATCTACTAAGGTCTATGTAAGTGCAACTCGTTACATCTCTTTAAAGTCTCCTTTACTTCATAGTTTCCCTCTCCATCTCTTGCTTTTTGTTGCAAATTGTTGAAGAAACCAGGTCACTCATCCAGTAGTACTCCCCACAGGATTCTGTGATATCCTTGAAGATGTTCCTCTGTCCCCTAAATTTCTTTTAAATGAGTGGGTAGATCTAGAACTCTGATCAGATTTGTTTTTCTCTTTGACGGGACTCTAGTAATCTTTGACGGGACTCTAGTAATCTTTGACACCCTCCTCACTTTCTGGTTTGACACCATATTCTAGGCTCATCTGCAAAACTGCCAGTCTCAGTTCTGGAGACAGCCATTTCTTCAAGGACCCCTGGGTCCCTTTGAGTGCTAGGGATGCTCAATGACTGGGCTGGTCATTGTTCCTACACCTTTTCTGTGAATAGAATTGGGATATGTTTTGGGATTATTTTGTTGCCTTTTTTTTTCTTTAAGATAAAATACAACCTGAGTTTACGCTGATCCTTTCTATTCAAATGCAGGACTACAGGGTAGTTATTTAAGCTTATCTATCTTCCACCTCTCTTCAACCACACTGAAAATCTCAGTTGTCAATGACATCAGCTTAATTCCTCATTTGATTTATCCTACAATGTTCACAGATGGGTTTCAGGATATCAACACTGCCAATGATATGATTAGAGCTTTTTTAAAATGTTTTTTGTCCTCAGGGTGTATCGAATTAGGAATACATGGTCAAATCACTGTTTTAAAGCACTCAATGCAGATATGCTAGTTCATGTGTTTCACTTTTCTCTTTACTTTTTTCTTTTTACTTTTTCTATTTCATTTAATGTTATAATTATATTCAGAACTTATTTACATGGTTCCAAGTCAAATCTACAAAACAAGACATAATCAAAAGTCATCTAGCTTCTTCTATACTTGCCATAACCACAGGATTTAAATAACCTGAGTTACCTTTTTGTTTTTTTGTTATAAGCAAATACTTCTGTGTTCAGTGCCTCTACTTTTTCACACCAGCAGTAGTCAACTACATATTTTTTCTTCCATTTTGCTTTTTTACTTAATACATTTTGATAATCACTCCATAGTACATACAAAAATATTATTCATTCTTTATATGGTTGTATATTTACTGTGTAGATATACTGCATTTTCAGTAACCAGTCCCCTACAGATGGGAATTTGGGTTGTTTCCAGTCTTCTGCTATTATAAAAAACATACAATTACTAGCCTTGCACATATGTCTATCCATATTTTGGCTAGTGTACCTTTCACAGAGATTCTTAGAAGATTACTAGATTAGTAATGCATATACATATTTTTTCAGATACTATACTGCCAAATTTCCTTTCATGAGGGTTGTATCATTTAGTGTTTCCATCAGCATCTAAATCTCAGATCCATTTGGAATTTATACTGGTTTATGATATAATTAAAAAAAAAAACGGATTGGATCTTATTTTATCTTTTCCCTATTGGCTATCCAGTTATCCCAATCTGGACGTTATCAACATGTCTATAACTTCCCCACTGATCTGGGACACTTTGTTATTATATAATAAACTCCTATTTGCAATTGAGTCTATTTCTAGATTTTCTATTCTGTTCCACTGGTTTGTCTAGTCATGAGTCAATATCAGGTTTTTTCAGTTATAAAGGCTATATAGTATTTTTTGGGATTGCCTGCATTGCTGCTTTTCTTTTGCTGTTTTCTTCTCTTTTTCTGATGAAATTAATTAACTAATAAAGATACTTATCTATTAATAAATATCTACAATTCTCAAATTCCTACTTAACTGTTTTTGGTTTTGTTTTTTGAAACAGAGTCTTGCTCTATCACCCAGGCTGGAGTACAATGGTGCAATCTTGGCTCACTGCAACCTCTGCCTCCTAGGTTCAAGTGATTCTCATGCCTAGCCTCAAATAGCTGGGATTACAGGTGCCCACCACCACACCCAGCTAATTTTTTTGTATTTTTAGTAGAGATGGAGTTTCACCATTTTGACCAGGCTGGTCTCAAACTCCTGACCTCAAGTGATCCACCCACCTCGGCCTCCCAGAGTGCTAGGATTACAGGCATGAGCCACTGTGCCCAGCCTCCTACTTAACTTTAAATAGGAAAAAGGTTTCACTAGCACATTTCTGACTGAAACAAGGGAGTTAGACAGGCATACCTGCCACACTTAGGTTAGCTGTCACAATTTTCTTGATTATTTGGATAACAAATTTATTTTATTTGTTAATTCACTGAATGATTCTAAACATATTTGAGGCTCACAAAAATGCATACCTGGCAATCTTCTCCAGCACCACCAGACTGATTCAACAAATGTGATGCATCACTCTGGTTACCACCTGCATGTCCAAGACGATGTTTAACAGGAACTTTGTTGAGAACATATGCACCTGATGTCTGTGGTTTGCTCAACATCTGCAAATACAAAACAAACACTTAAGTAGCCAAAGTTTGAAAACATGCCTAGGAATAATATAAATTTAAGATGATTACCCTAGGGAAGAAGAAAATGAGAATGGAGAGGTGCTTCAAGTATCCATAAAATTTTATTTTTTAAGTGCAATGGTGAATACAAAATGATTGATAGATTTTTCATACTTTTTTGGATGTCTAAAACATACCACAACAAAATGCACGCACCTACACACAAAAAAATGGTTAATTATTTTTTAATGTTTCCTCCAGTATGTAATGCTCTGAAAGAATTAGAGGGTCTTGGCCAGGCACGGTGACTCACGTCTGTAATCCTAGCACTTTGGGAGGCCAAGGTGTGGGAACCACGAGGTCAGGAGGTCGAGACCATCCTGGCCAACATGGTAAAACCTGTCTCTACTAAAAATACAAAAATTAGCTGGGCATGGTGGCGACTGCCTGTAATCCCAGTTACTTGGGAGGCTGAGGCAGGAGAATCGCTTGAACCAGAGTCAGAGATTGCAGTGGGCCAAAATCACGCCACAACACTCCAGCCTGGTGACAGAGCGAGACTCCATCTCAAAAAAAAAAAAAATTTAAAGGGTCTTGGTTGGGCGCAGTAGCTCATGTGTATAATTCTAAGGCAGGTGGATCACCTGACACCACGAGTTCAAGACCAGCCTGGCCAACATGGAGAAGCCCTGTCTCGATTAAAAATACAAAATTGGGCAGGCGTGGTGGCATGTGCCTGTAGTTGCAGCTACCTGGGAGGTTGAGGCAGGAAAATCGCTTGAACCCAGGATGCAAAGGTTGCAGCAGTGAGTCAAGATCACACCACTGCACTCCAGTCTGAACGACAAAGCAAGACTGACTCAAAAAAAAGAATAAAAGAATTAGAAGGTCTTAACTGACAGCGACAATATGAATAACTGAAATGATCACCTCAAAAACATAATGCAATCTTGAGCTGCATTAACATATGTCTAATGATCACCATGACTCTTTTCTACACTATTCACCCAACATCTAGGGGAAGCATTCACTTCTGGGCCCTCACATTAAGTGGGATACAAAAATAACTAAAAGAAAATTTAGATGCCTATGAGCAGGATGATAAATGGAGTTGACACCATGTACTGAATACTTTTAAAAAAATATGAATGCATTTAATCTAAGCATAAGATTATCTAGGTCAATATCTGAATGGCTCTGATGTGTGGTAGTTTGTTCTTTTCTTCTTTCCTTCCTTCATCTATTCAATCAAATATGTTTTGAGCAATATGTACCGAACATTGTTTTAGGCACTAGGGATAGAATGGACACAGGCAAAATTCTAATTCTCTTGGAGCTTCTATTCCCATTTTTAGAAGAAACATTTAATTTTTTAGATGGGAAAAAGGAGGACATATGGGTAGATACAAAAAAGACTGATTCTAATACAAAATAAAGAAATAGCCCTACATTCAGAATTGCTCAGTGGTAGACATTTATTATACTTTAGTGTGCATAACAATAACTTAAGAGGACTTCTTAAACATGAACATTACAGGGCCCATATCTAGAGACTGACTCTACAGAAGTTTGAGAAGGTGAAGCCCCAGAATTTGCACCCAGGTAAGTGCTTCTGAAGTAAAATACCACTTCTCAAACTTTAAGGTATGTAAGAATCACCTGGAGAGCTTGTTAAAACACAAATCCTTGGGCCCCTACCCATAGGGATTCTGATTCAGTAGGATGGAGTATGGCTCAAGAATCTGCAATTCTTCTCCAAGAATCTGCATTCCTAGTAAGTTCCCAGGGGATCAGATGATGCTGGCTTGCAGTTCAAATTATGAGTAGCTCTTACATAGAAGACCCAAGAACCAGGAATTGAAAAATACTGATCTAGAGGGTTGAAAGAAAGGACCTTTAATTCCCAGTGAACCAGATTACCTTCTGGATACCTCCGTGCACTGTTGAAGGAGCGGACTGGGCCACCAGCACTTGCTGCTGATGAAGATGCTGTGGCAGGTGATGGTGCTGCTGTGAGAGGTGACTAAGTGTTTGCTGTTGTTGCAGGAGCAGCTGTGCTGAGGACTGTAATGTTGGTTGCTCATTATTTTCCCTATGCCATAAGACTCGAATGAATCGGTTGTTTAGAACTGCTTCTGTGCTAGAAATGGCTTTCCTGGCCTCTTCGTTGGTAAGATATTGGATTAGGGCTGCTTCTGGATCACCCTTAAAAGCAACCTTAAAGAAAATAAAAGAAACAACATAAATTCCCAACAGAAAATAGTTAAATAAATTATGGCCCATTGCTATGTAATGAATGTTTTCCCCCGAAAGACACATGTTGAAGCCCTAAACTCCAACATGACTGTATTTGGAGACAGAGCTTTTAGCATGTAATTAATGTTAAATGAGCTCACAAGGGTGGACCTTAATGAATAGTATTGGTGACCTTAAAAGAAGAGAAAGAGTTCAGCTCCGATCCCCTCTTTCTCTCACTTGGTCTGCCACGTGAGTATGCAGTGAGAAACCAACCATCTGCAGGCAAGGAAGAGAGCCCTCTTTAGGGAATCAATCAGACAGCACCTTCACCTTGGACTTCCCAGCCTCCAAAACTGTGAGTTGTTTAAGTCACATGGTCTATCAGTCTATGGTATTTGTTATAGTAGCTCAAGCAGATTAATATATCTACCTATGTTAAGCCATCTAAGTTTTTCTAAATGCCATAAAGAGTATTAACTTAGAAAAAACTTAGAAAAAGATAGAAACAATTGGAATGATCACATCTTTTATATGTTTTAAGTATATGAAGCACTTCTTTTTTTTTTTTTAGACAGTCTCTCGCTCTGTCACTCAGGCTGGACTGCAGTGGCAGGATCTCAGCTTACTGCAACCTCCACCTCCCAGGTTCAAGTGATTCTCCTGCCTCAGCCTCCCAAGTAGCTGGGATTACAGGTGTGTGTCACCACACCTGGCTAATTTTTGTATTTTTAATAGAGACAGGGTTTCACCATGTTGGCCAAGTTAGTCTCAAACTCCTGGCCTCTAGTGATCCACCCACCTCAGCCTCCCAAAGTGCTAGTATTACAGGTGTGAGCCACTGCATCTGGCCCCGTATGAAGCATTTTTAAAAAGAGAATGTGTGTGTGTGTGTGTGTGTGTATGTGTATACATGTTGTTCCATATAAATAAATAAAAACAGTATAGCTTTAAATCAAAAGATAAGGCCAGGCATAGTAGATCATGCCTGTAATCCCAGCACTTTGGGAGGCTAAAGTGGGTGAATCACTTGAGTCCAGGAGTTTAAAACCACACGCAACACACAGGCACACATGCAAAATTAGCTAGGCATAGCCAGGCATGGTGGTGTGTGCCTGTGGTCCCAGCTACTCAGGAGGCTGCAGTGGGAGGACTGCTTGAGACCGGGAGTCAGAAGCTGCAGTGAGCCAAAACTGCACCACTGCACTCCAGCCTGGGCAACACAGCGAGACCCTGCCTCAAAATATAAAAAAAAGCCAGCTGTGATGGCTCATGTCTGTAATCCCAGCACTTTGGGAGGATGAGGTGGGTGGAGCACCTGAGGTCAGGAGATCGACACCAGTCTGGCCAAAATGGTGAAACACCACCGCTACTAAAAATAAAAAAAAATCAGCCGGGTGTGGTGGCGCATGCCTGTAGTCCCAGCTACTCAGGAGGCTGAGGCAGAAGAATCACTTGAACCTGGGAAGCAGAGGTTTTAGTGAGCTGAGATCACACCACTGCACTTTAGCCTGAGTGAGACTCTATCTCAAAAAAAACCAAAAAAACAAAAAAAAGACCACTTTGGTTCAATTCTTTGAAACACCAACATCCACAACACCATCTTCTTTAACTCAGCTTATTTTGGTTTGATGACAACACTTAAGTATCAGGGATAACAGACTAAAATTCAAACTTAATCTAGCCTTCCAGTACTCTCAATGACAATGTAACACCCAACCATAAATTCATAAATTCAAATAACAATTAGACAGTGAAATACAAAGCTATGATTTATTTGATCTTGGATTACACATTACACTGCCTAAAATTCTCAACATCAGAACCATCCTCAACCAACTACTATTTTACCACAATATAAAAGAAGGTCAGTTGACAAAATTATAATCTTGGACATTACCAAAAATATCAGCTACTTAGTTAGAATATTAACTCAGGTATTAACAAAGTCGTTTGTTCCGAGATAGAACTATGAACAAAAATACAGTAACTACCCATTCTCTTTCGGGAAGAGACTGCACTAAAGAACCAAATGAATTCACAAGAACAAACGTGGTTTAACAAGTCCATCATAAAAGTGGGTATACAAATGATCAGAATAACCACTGACTCATTTAAGCAAGGTGAGCTGATAGAAATTATTTCCAAGATGCATAAAATGCCTGGATTCTGTCACTGACACAGCCACATTTACCTGGATATTAACAATAGTTCCAAATTTGCTGAAGTGTTCATTGAGCTTGGTAATGTTGTTCAATTCCTGAGGGATTTTCTTGACTTCTAATTTGGTGTTTGTATACTGATTCTTTCGTAAGAACCCTGGTTTATTTTGATTGTTATTTCCTTGCCTAAAAGGAAGATTAACATATCTTGGTTAATTCTCCTACTTCATGCCTAGCCAAGAGATATAACCACCAAGAATTTAAGTTTATACATATATATATATATATTTTTTTTTTTTTTTAAGTGCCTTTTGTGGCTGGGCATGGTGGCTCACACCTATAATCCCAGAAAACTTTTTCAAAATCCTATGAAACATTATATTCAAAATTCAAACCACAGAAAATATATTAACATCAAGAAACAGGTTAGAGGCTGGGTGCAGTGGCCCATACCTGTAATGCCAGCATTCTGAGAGGCCAAGGCAGGAGAAAAGCTTGAGCCCAGGGGTTCCAGAGCAGTCTGGGCAACACAGTAAGACCCTGTCTCTATATAATTAATTAATTGATTAATTTTTTAAAGTGCCTCTTGTAAGCCCTTAACATTCTTCAGAAATTACTAAGCAATTTTCACATTGTTCTTATCACATGAGAATAAAAAAGGTAAAGAGAAAGGTGAACACAAAAGATTACCAAAAGAAAACGCCCAATTGAAGCTTAAAATCATATGCCAAAAAGATTACCACAATTATCAAGGAGTCTAAGTAAGGTTAGAACATCTTTTTTTTTTTTTTGAGATGGAGTTTCGCTCTTGTTGCCCAGGCTGAAAGGCAGTGGCACAATCTCGGCTCACTACAAACTCCGTCTCCCGGGTTCAAGCAATTATTCTGCCTCAGCCTCCCAAGTAGCTGGGATTACAGGCATTTGCCACCACATCCAGCTAATTTTGTATTTTTAGTAGAGATGGAGTTTCTCCATGTTGGTTAGGCTGGTCTCAAACTCCCGACCTCAGGTGATCCGCCCACCTGAGCCTCCCAAAGTGCTGAGATTACAGACGTGAGTCACTATGCCCGGCTAGAATATCATCTTTAATGGCATATTTTTCAACTTCTGCAAAGATACTAAACTTTTCTTTTTTTTTAACGGTTTATTTCATTTTTTTTCTTCTTTTCTATCCATTGCCAGTGTCTCAGTAATTTTCAATATTTGGTTAGGCATAGAAATAGGTACTTACAAATTAGAAATACCTATTATGGGCCAGGTGTGGTAACTCACTCCTATAATCCCAGCACTTTGGGAGGCTGAGGCTGGTGGATCACCTGAGGTCAGGAGTTCGAGACCAGCCTGACCAACATGGTGAAACTGTCTCTACCAAAAATACAAAAAATTAGCCAGGGGTGCTGGTGGGCACCTGTGATCCCAGCTACTCGGGAGGCTGGGGCAGGAGAATTGCTTGAACCCTGGAGGCAGAGGTTGTGGTAAACCAAGATCAAGCCATTGCACTCCAGCCTGAGCAACAAGAGCAAGACTTTTTTGAAAAAAAAAAAAAAAAAAAACAACAACAAAAACAAAAAAAACTATTATGAATATTGTTAACTTTTTAATTTTTACAACATTCTAAACATGTCTCCTGGAACCCTAACTTCGAGACACTTAGTTTGAAAATCATGAATAACAAATTTTATGAATTTACTAACGCAAACAACAACAACAATAACAATTAGATGTTACTAATTAGCAAATTATCTTACTTTCCCAGCCAAGGTTTCTTTGTGAGTGGACCTTCCAAACCACTCATGGCTCTTTTTCGGCTATCTGGTTCCAGAACTACTCTGGTTATGTTGCTATTAATCGAAACAGGAACTGGTGGTTCAGTCTGGATCACAATGTTAGCAGCTGTTGAAAACAAAAATTCAAATCACTAAGTTGTTCAGGAATCTCAATGATTAATAATATTTAGTCTAAAAGTTAAATAGTACTATGAATATCTCAACTACTATCATTTCTCTTTTAGAAATGCCTAACAGCAAGAAAAAGTTACAAATGCCTTTTTCTATAAAAAATAGAAATCTGTGTTTCAAAACTCAAAATTAACCTTGATATAATAATTGACTGAGGCATGGATAATCAATAGATAACAAATATATTGGTGAAAGGCTATTGGAAAATAAAATATTTATACAGTGACAAAATATCACTCCAAAAATTATATTTACAATGGAGAGCTCTAACAATTATCACTTTATATAAGCAATGAAACTTAGCACCATTAATGAACATTATTTGCCTCCTGGTATGATTCAACAAGAAGTTGACCACATCATAAGGATAACATATTATGGAATTACGATTTTATGTGTGGCAATAATACTGTGCTTATAAAGGACTGTGTTATTCTTAAATATAAGGTAAAGGAGTTAAAGTTTCACTATGTCTACCACTTAATTTCAAGAGATTCAACAAAAATATGTGAGTGGAGAGACAGAAGAGAGAGCACACAAGAGGGCATTCATGCCCAAAGGTAACAAAATATTACTGGTAAATCTAAGTGAAGGCATTCAGATGTTTGCTGTGTTTCTTTTGATTTTCCACAGGTTTAAAGTTGGGAAGAAAATCCAAAGTCAATACTATAAACTGGCAGAAATACTCTAAGAAACTGTCCGTACAATAAATAACCTTTGGGTAGGAAGAGGTATACTGACCAAAAGGAAATTAACACAAAACTATGCCTACTATATACTGAGTATTTCCCCTAACTTCAGCAACTCCACTAAGCAAAGAATAACCTAGGGCTGAATGCTGGGGTAAGGATATGGTTGGGAGTTGGTACATCTGATTTCATCTTTGTGTCAGGGAAATTATGATGTAAGGATTCATTTACTTAACATTTAGCTATTTTACAGCTCAGCAACTATAGCAGACCTTGGGTATACATCGGTGGATAAAACAGACAAGACCCTTGCTCTTGCAGGACTTGTGTTTTCAGAAGGCTAATGAAAAAGATAGCAACTGTGATGGCATAAAGCATTCTAGAATTTGACATGCCATTATGTTCTCCTTAAACAGTTTTTATCTTTACAAGCTAACATTGCCTAATGCTTTTTTTTTAATTTAATTAACTGTGTCATATTAAAGGAAAGAGATATAGCTAAAGGTTAAGTGACTTGCCCAAGAAAGCAAAGAAATACTATTTTACACAAAACATGACTTCTACTTTGAATTCTAGTTCTGCCACTTAACAGCTGTGTGACCTTGGGCAAGTTCTTTAAACCTCTCTAAGCCTCAGTACTTTTACTTGTAAAAGGAGAATAAAAATAGAAATATGGGAAATAATAATATACATACGGCTGGGCATATTGGCTTGTCCCAGTAATCCCAACACTTCTGGAAGCTGAGGTGAGCAGATTACCTGGGGTCAGAAGTTCAAGACCAGCCTGACCAATATGGTGAAACCCTGTCTCTACTAAAAATACAAAAATTAGCCAGGCTGTGGTGGTGCACACTTGTAATCCCAGCTACTCAGGCAGCTGAGACAGGTCAATTGCTTGAACCCAGGAGGTGGAGGTTGCAGTGAGCCTAGATTGCACCACTGCACTCAGGAGACTCTGTCTCTCAAAAAAAAAAAGGTATATATATATATACACACATATATACATACACACACACACACACACACATATTCTTATAGTGTTATTTATGGCAGTAAAGAAGAATTAATAAAACTAGGATAGAAAGAATAGGAAAATGGTAGGCTGGGCGCAGTGGCTCACGCCTGTAATCCCAGCACTTTCAGAGGCCAAGATGGGCAGATCACCTGAGGTCAGGAGTTCAAAACCAGCCTGGCCAACATGGTGAAACCCCATCTCTACTAAAAGTACAAAAATTAGCTGGGTGTGGTGACACATGATTGTAATCTCAGCTACTTGGGAGGCAGAGGCAGGAGAATCACTTGAATCTGGGAGGCAGAGGTTGCAGTGAGGCAGGATGGAGCCATTGCACTCCAACCTAGGCAACAGAGCCAGACTCTGTTTCAGGAAAGGAAACGAAAGAACAAAGGAAAGGAGAAAGGAAAGGGGAAAGGAAAGGAAAAAGGAAAGGAAAGGGGGAAGGGGAAAGGGGTAAGGAAGGGAGAAGGGGGAAGGGAGAATGGGGAAGGGGGAAGGGAGAAGGGGGAATGGGGAAGGGAGAAGGGGGAAGGGGGAAGGGGGAAGGAAGGGAGAAGGGAGAAGGGTGAAGGAAGGGTGAAGGAAGGGTGAAGGAAGGGGGAAGGAAGGGGGAAGGAAGGGGGACGGAAGGGGGAAGGAA
>CAUYLG010008663.1:0-50769 GCA_963573385.1 Cacajao melanocephalus
TAGGTAATATTATCTGCATTTTTCAGATGAACGAGAAAACTTCAAAGGTTGTGCATCTTGCCTAAGATCACATAGCAGCAACTGTCAAAGGCAGAATCCTCCCAAGTGTGAGCAACAGCAAAATGTGTGCTTTTATTCAAAATTTGTGCACTATTAGATGCCTAAGTGATATTATTAGGTTTTCCAAAGAAACAGACCTAATTACATACATGTGTAATATATGAATGTATAGATATATGAGATTTATTGTAAGGATATTGCCTCACACAATTATGAAGGCTGTGGAAAGTTCTAAGATTTTCCATCTGTGAGCCGGAGAACCAGGAGAACTGGTGGTATAGTTTCAGTCTGAGGACAAATGCCTGAGAATCAGAAAAACTGAGGGGATAGTTCCAGCCTAACAGCTGGAGAAGAACCAGTCTTCTAGCCAATCAAGTTGGCACATAATATTAATCATCACAGGTACAACCCTAGTCAACTAGTGGCCCATACATACCTCTTTAAACCACACTTAATTTCCAAATAAAGATGATAACAAAGTAACAATTCTGCCTAACATGATGTAACTATTTTGCATAACATACAAAATGCACTAACCTAGTTCCCTGAAGAGGAGGTAAAGTACTTCTGGCCCTGTTAACTCTTCTTGCTATCTCATAACTTAAAGTCTATAATATGAAGTCAATACATCTAAAGTTACCTGGCAAGGGATTAAGAATATGTGTGTGTGTACACACATATATATATTTGCAATATACACACACAGAGGTACTGATTAAAAAACTAGAGAGGAAATGCTTATGACAATTACAATATTCATTTTTGTAACTGGTGGTCATATTATTGTAGTGGTATTTATACCTACCTACTTCCATTACTCATTCTGTATCTCCTTTGCCTTCAGCAAACACTTCATTTGATTGGGATTCTTTACCTGGTAGAGTAAACCAAAGCTTCCTTCCTGAAGGGTCTGGGCTTGGAATAAGTTGTTACAGTTTTCTATTTGATTATAACCACAGGGCATGATAATACTAAGACACCCCGGGGGATCTTCTGTACTTCAAACATACTCTTACCCCCATTTTGGAACAATAGTCCAATGTCCCCTTGGTGATTGTGATCAATAACACTAGCCAGCACAAAATCTCTTATTATTTCCTGTTAGTATTTTGTTTTTGTTTTCATATTTCCCCTGGCTTTACTAAGGTATAATTGAAAAATAGATCGTGTACATGTTTATTGTATGCAATATGATTTCATTGATGTGTGTACATTGTAAATTGATTAAAACAAGCTACCGTATACATCACATACTTTTTTTGTGGTGAGAACATTTAAAATTTTCAAGTATGAATTATGCACTTTAAAATATGTGTTAATGTTAAGATTAGTTAAAGTCATCATGTAGTACAATAGATCTTTGTAATTTATTTCTCCTGTTTAACTGAAATTTTGCATTCTTTGCCAGATATTGTTCCCTGCCTTCTATACCCTGGCAAACACCCTTCTATTACCTACTATGAGTTTGCTGTTTTTTGATTTGACATATGAATGAGACTTGTGACATTTGCCTTCCTGTGCTTAGCTTAAGTTGCTTAGCATGTTCTTGAGATCCACATAGGTTGTTTCAAATAACAGGATTATTTTCTCTTTTTTAAGCTAAATGGTATTCTATTATATATGTGTGTGGGTGTGTGTGTATATATATATATATAAAATGTGTGTATATATATAAACTGCATATAAGTTATGTATATATATATCCATTTTATATATGGATAAAATATATATAAAATATAATGTATTTGTGGAGGAACACAATTTAATTTCATATTTTGGCAATAGTAAATAATGTTACAACGAATATTGAAGTGGAGGTATGTCTTTCCATATACTGATGTTTGGCTATATATGGGGCAAATCTCAGAGATATTGTAGATCTGGCTCCAGATCACAAACTAATGTGAACATTGGGTTTCCCAGTGCATATAAAAGTTATATTCAGACAATACTGTAGTCCATAAAGAGCTCAGTAGCATCACATTTTTTTTACTTGGTTTATATTGCTTAATTTAAAAATACTTGTTGCCAAAAAATGCTGAGGATCACCTGTGCCTTCAGTGAGTTGGAATCTTTTAGCTAGTGGAGGGTCTTGCCTTGCTGTTGATTGCTGCTGTTGATCAATGTGGTGGTTTCTGAAGGTTGGAGTAGCTGTGGCAACTTAGTAAAATAAGACAATGAAATCTGAAATATTGACTCTTTCATCATCAAATATTTCTCTGTATTTTGAGAGGATGTTTACTAGCATTTTACTCACATACGACTTCTTTCAAAATTGAAATCTAATCTCTCAAACCCTGTGACTGCTTGACCAACTAATTTATGTATTATGTTGAATTTGATTTTCTAGCACTTTTTTGAGAAATTTTGCATCAATGTTCATCAGGGATAATGACCTGTAATTTTCTTTGACATATCTTTGTCTCGTTTTGGTTATGAAGGTAATACTGGCTTCCTAGGATGAGTTTGGAGGTATTCCCTCCTGACCTGGTTTTTTGGATTAGTTTGAGTAGAATTGATGTTAGTTCTTTAAATGTTAGGTATAATTCAGCAGTGAAGCTGAATTATAGTATTTCTTTGCTGAAATACTATTTATAATAGCTTTAATCTCATTACTTGTTATTGGTCTATTAAAGTTTTAGATGTCTTCATGGTTAAATTTTAGTAGGTTGTGTATGTCTAGACATTTATCCATTTCTTTGAAATTTTACAATTTTTTGGCATATTGCTGCTCATGGGAGCCTCTAATAATCCTTGACCCTTCTGTGGTTACTACTTGTAATGTCTCCTTTTTCATCTCTGATTTTATTTATTTGGATCTTTTCTCTTATTTAGTCTGGCAAAAGGTTTGTCCATTTTGTTTACCTGTTCCAAAAGCCAACTTTTTATTTCATAGGTTTTTTGTATGGTGTTTTTCATTTTACTTTTATTTATTTATGCTCTGTTGTTTATTTTTTCTCTCTTCTAACATTGAGTTTTGTTTGCTTTTTTCTAGTTTTTAAGATTTGTCAGTAGGTTGTTTATTTGAAATCCTTCTTTTTTATATTGGCTCTTAATAGCTATAAATTCCCCTGTTGGTGCTGCTTTCACTGTATCCTATATGTTTTGGTAGGCTGTGTTTCATTTTCATTTGTTTAAAAATTTTTTACATCTTTTTCTGAGTTTCTTGATTGATCCACTGGTTATTTAGGAACATATTATTTAATTTTCATGTGTATCTGTTGTATGTTTTCATGTGTTTGTATGGTTTGCAAAATTCCTCTTGTTGTTTATTTCTAGTTTTATTCCATTGTGCTCAGAGAAGATAATTAATGTAATTTCAATAATTTAAAAATTTTTAAGATTTTTTTGTCCTAACACACAGTCTATTCTCGAGAATGATCTATGCACAGAGGAGAAGAATGTGTAATGTGTAGCAATTGGATGAAAATATCTGTAAATATCTATTAGATCTGTTTGTTCTATAACACAAATAAAGTTCAATAATTCTTTGTTGGTTTTCTGTGTGAATAATCTGTTGAATGTCAAAAATGATGTGTTGAAGTATCTAGGTATTATTGTATTGGGGTTTACCTCTGTCTTTAGCTCTAATAATATTTGCTTTGTATATCTGAGTGCTCCAGTGGCTGAGTGAATATATATTTAGAATTGTTATATCCTCTTGCTGAATCAATGCCCTCCTCATTATATAGTGCTTTTCTTTGTCTTGTTTTATATAGTTATTGTCTTGAAATTTATTTTGTGTCATGTAAATATAGCTACTTATGTTCTTTTCTGTTTTCCATTGGCATAGAATATCTTTTCCCATCCCTTTATTTTCAGTATATGTGTGTCTTTATAACAAAAGTATTTTTCTTCTAGGCAAAAGATTGCTGGGTAATTTTGTTATCCATTCACCACTGTATATCTTTTGATTGAAGACTTTAGTGTATTTACATACAGTGTTATTATTAATAAGTAATAACTTTTGCCATTTTGTTATTTGTTTTCTGGTTGTTTTTATGTCTTCTTTCTTTTCTTTCTTCTTATCTTTCTTTCCGTGAAGGTGGTTTTCTCTCATGTGATATGTTTTAATTTCTTGCTTTTTACTTTTTGTGTATCTGTTGTATGTTTTCAGATTTTGAGGTTACCATAAAGCTTACAAATAATAACTTATAACCCGTTTTTTACACAGATGAACACAATACAAACTATAAACAATTAAGCAAATAAGCACAAAAACACTGATAAAAAACTTTACACACTTGTTGTCATGCTTTGTACCTTTTTGTTGTTTCTATTTATGTCTTATTGTATTTTCTGTCTTGAAAAGTTGTAGTTATTGATTTTTGTCAGATTATTATTTTTGTTTATGATAGGAGTAGTTTACACACTCCAATTACAGTATTATATTAGCCTGTGAAAAAGAAATTGCTGTTGTTTATAAGCCACTCAGTTTACGTGTTTTCTTATAACAGCAGGGATAGACTAATACAAAGACCTTCTTAAATTGGGGAAAAAATTGCTTTCTCAATCCTGAACCAGAAATTACAAAATAAAGTATTGCTTCTCTGTGTATTTCCCGTTTGGTATAATTTTGCAATTCACCTTTTGACCTGTGAAAGTATCAGTGAAATACCCACTAGAGTTTCTGCCACTGTCTAAACAGAGAAGGAAAACTCTCTTATGAATACTGTGAAGTTAGTTCTTTGTGTATCTGCAAAACTCAGCAGCATGATAAACCTGGCAATAAAAATCAGAAAATCTTGGAGTTCACACATGCTCTTTTATTTAACACATTATAGTTACTTATGGTATAAACTTTGATTTAATGCAGTCTGGAGAAGCTTCATCACCTCATAAATGGTTGACAATTAGATATGCCCACACTACTCGCTCATATATCTGAATAAAATGTTGACAGTTTCTGCCAGCCACATCGTTAAAGTCAATTGTAGTTCATCACTTATGGCTATACCTGGCAGAATTATTACACCATCACTATTAATATATAGCGATTACTTGATATACATCTCTATGGAAGGTTATCAGTCAGTGAATTTTGATGTAATAAACACTCTTTATAGATCAACTTCAGCATCAAAATGAAGCTGTTTCAAGTAAAACAGAAATAACAAAAATATAATATGTTCCCTTTTTCAGAGAATCCTTTATTGACAAAGATAGAAAACTTGTCTTTACTGAAAATTCCACATATCATCTATTAAAACACTTTTGAAATTGGTGCTTCTAAAATTGCAAAATGACTCACAAAATTAAAACCACAAAGTTAACTTGCTCAGTTAAGTCTTAACCTTAAAAAAGGAACAGATTCTTCTTCAAGTCCTGTGCTGCTTCTACTACATTATGCCAACTCTGAGAATACAGCCAGTTCTTGGCATTGGAGTTGCACTTACAGCAATGTCTACTTTGGATTAAATTTGCATCGGTGACAAGTGACAGCAGTGTTCCGAGGCAATCTATGGTTGGGTGTGCAGAAGCAGGGAAGACACAGTAAAAAGTGCTAGGACATGTGAAGGACAAACGGGAGCAATGGAACAAAGCTGTTTCATATTAGGAAACAGAGCAGTAGACAGAATCCTTGAAGTCCTGAAATAAAGTATCAGAAGGATCATTTTTGAGCAAAAGTGTCATCAGTTTCTCTATAAAATATAGAAGATATTCCTTGATTATAACTCTATTTATTAATTTAGAAAAAAGCCTTATAGAAAGTAGAAGAGTTCAAAGTATTGATGATTTTATTCACATTGACATGTCTTATCACTTCAAAATGATTGTAGATATTAAAATCACATATTAAAATAGAGAATTATAGATCTTATGACATAATACACAATTAACTAAAATTAATATTTTGTATAGGCCTAATTCTAACTACAAATATATCACCTAGAGACAATTTTTGATGCTCTCAATCATGGGTGATCACAGGAAAGGTTTTGGTCCTATCTGTTTATTTCCCAATATATTTTTAGAGCCATATGCTGACTTGGTTTGGAATGCTGTCTTCCTTGAATTAGACTTTTAAATTTCATATAGAAAGAATCTGCTTTTATCCCTTAGATCGTCAAAGTTTGTGTTTTACAAATACTTTATCATTTGTGTTTCTATGGTATTTTTTGATCCTTTATTGCCTAGTAAGTGCTGATACCTGAGATCCCTTCCTGAGTTTCTCTGCCGTCCAGCTGTTTTCCTCCCACCTGTGCTCTTCTAACTTGACAAAATTCCTAATTTCCTTGTCCACTAGAACATCTTCTAGAATAAACCTAACCTGAAAATGTCCCCTCCCTCATTAGAGTCATAAGCTGTCAGGTTATAATTTATCTCAGTTTATTATTTTATTTCAAGAACATTTTATCCCAAGCATGTTTTTCTAAGGTCTACAAATGTCTCACATTCTACTTTCAAGTTACTTTCTTGGATTTTTTTTATAGAAATAGGTGTTGTATGAACAATAAATTTATAAATTGTTTCATCAGACAATTAAAGCTCTGTCACTGGGCCATGGTCTAAAATTCTGTCTTATTTTTATCTTCAGAAAAGTTTTCCCATACCAGTAGACAAATCACTGCCATTCGGATTCCCCAACTGCTTAGTCAAGTTGGCTATTCGGTCCAATGGAGAACTGAAAATGTCAAATTATATATAGAGTTTTAGGTATTTATTGTAAAAATCTGAATAAATAGCTAATTATATCTAAATTTAGAGAAAAATTCATCTGTAGTTGGAACCATTTGTTTGTAGTTGGATTCTGAAATTTTATCAGAAGTTGTAATCTGTGTGTTATAGAAAGAATGCAAGTTTTGGGTACCATTCTAACATGTATACCTAGGTTTCAAAATCAACTTGAGTCAAATGTTATTACAGGCATCTTAACAAACACTTGTTGAATTCTTCCTATTGTATAACACTTGAATAAATGTATATGAGGAAATTCAAAAATTTTTAAATAATTACCTGAATTTTTTATGAATTTGAGTTATAAAACTGTAAATATAATATCTCTTTAGTATATGTTATGCACTGAGAAAATTTCTGAGTACTCGACATGCATTTCCTTATTTAATTAATACATATGCCTTTAGTTAAGTACCATGATTACGCCAATTTATTAATGAGGAAATGAGACACAGTTATATCATCAACATGCCTAAAAGCCACCAAAACAAAATGTGGAAGCCAAGATTTTAATTCTCATGAGCTCTTAATCATTAAGAAAAAAAAATTGAACACATATATGTATATATATATATATATATATACACACATGCACTCACATATGGTTTTGTTATAACATGTATGTGTGTGTATGTGTTTCTGTTTCATTACGGCATAGTGGTTCCATACTCTGGGACTAAACTGACAAGGTTTGAAATCAAATCAAATTACCACTTAATAAATTGTCTTATAATGAGCCAAACTTAAACCACTACGCTTAAGTTTTCTTACCCATAAAACAAATATAATTACAGCACTCAAGTTATAGAATTATTGTGAAGATTAAATGAGTTGATATGTGTAAAGAGTTTTAAAAGCTTTTGTGAATTAGTATATGTATTTATATAAATGTTTGTGTTTATAAACAATTTATGTACAATTATAGATAACAATGGGTTTAGAGTATGTTGAAGTTTAATTAGCACCTTCTGTGACTTCATTCCCACCATAATTTTAAACTTAGTCTTCAGTTTGCTTTCTCTTTAATGTCATGATTTAAGAAATATTCTTTGATGTATCTGTGAGAAAAAAAATCCCGATGTCTCTGACTTGATGTTCTCGTTGGCACTGTGGAATAGTAGAAAATGCGTGTGGTCATTAAATTCCATTTGCCAGTAATCAAATCAAATAGCATCTGTGGTTTGCTCAAACTAAGTACCTTACCTTTGATGGTTTATCATATTAATTTGCTTCTTATATGGCCTTTCAAAAGTGGAACTATGAGAGGCAGCACTGGGATTCAGCATCTTTTGTACAATCTTCTGTGATATCATGATACAATAAAATGGTTAGTAGAATTATGGTTTTTGTGACCCAGACAAACAAAAAAAATGTGTAGTAATGGGTTTAATATTGTCAGCATCCTCAAAATAATGTCGTGTGTTCTAGAAGTCCCCAAGACCAGCCTCAGGTTTAATGATTCATTAAAAGAACTCCAAAAACTCAGAAAACCATTAAGCTCAAAATTACATTTATTATTTTCTCTTCTCTGAAGTGTTTCTGTTTCCTTTACTTTGAAATTTTGTAGAGTGATGAATCAAATTTGTTAAGAGTTGGGTAGACAAATCAGCAATATTTAATGACAAAAGAATGTTAAAATTCTCACATGTATTTTGCACTTGTTACATGGAAGCCACTGTTGTGGGTCTTTAATATGTACTGTCTCATTTTCACTTTATGGTTAATTCTGTTCTTTGTAAATTTTGCAGTTGCAAAGTTATAACAGTGAGTTCAAAATAGAAGGAAAAACAAGTACAATCACTTTTCATGTATGTTCAGTTTTGTTTTTCTTAAGAGTCTAATAATTAATGTTCTTTTACTACATCTATGAATTTCAGACTGATTGTTGAGATCAGTAAACGTATCTGTAAAATGTTTCTTATTATTGGCTATTCTAATATCAGAAGATCCTTTATACATGTTTTGGTTGTTGTTTTTCTTCACTGTGTCTTATTTGGAAGAGATAATAATGAGATTTTAGGCAATATTGCAGTGTTAAAACTTCCAGGACAACCAACATAAGGAAATCACCCATACTGTGCTCAGTTAATTTTTTCTGTATTGGCAAGGTGCTATATATGTCCCTGTGATTAGTTCACAGCTGGTTTAATTAAAACACAACACGTGTGGCAACAGAGTTTATACTTGCTTCACAAATACACAAACTATTTATCCCCATATTACAGAGGCAGGACAGGAGTATCCTAGTGGCTCGAAAGTAAATGTACCTCTTTGGAAGTCTAAATTATATACTCTGTAAATTAACAGTATGTTAAAAATATGTTAAATTCTCCTTTGCTATTTTGTTGTGTGGTAAAACGGCTTCTAAACTGGGAGTCAGGAAGGATGAACCTCAGCCATGAGCTGCCCTGATGGGATGTGCTTATCACAACAGTTGGTAAAGCCCTCATTGCAACAAATGGGGAAGTAGATACAAGTGTATGTTTTAACAAAAATCTCGAGAATACTGGGGGAAAAAACTAGCATGAAGGCTGGCCAGTATAGATTTTTCCTCTTCTCTAATTTGCTTCTAGAACAAAAAGCAGCTGGAACATGAAGGGTAAATAATAAACATGTGTAGAATAAACGAAGGCTTTCCAAAGCAAACAGATATAAGATTCAAAGGATACTTCTGTCTTCTATATGCTGTGTGACCTTGGAAAAAGTTCTTAGTTTTCTAAACATCAGTTTCCTAATCTATATCATATTCCTCATAGGGATTAACTGAAAAGTAATAAGCTGGAATACAGATATATATATATATATATATCTATATATATATATATATATAGATATAAATATGAGTGTAGGTAGCACAGAATAAGCATTTGATATATAAAACTGTATAATAACAATGGTGGCAGTTATGCTTCTGTGATTTTTTAAATTGAATGTGATCATTAACTTTTACCCATGAATATAAAAATGGAGCAGTTTTTCAACTACTCATGAAAGATTATCCCTGAACCCTAAGATTATTTAATTTTTCATTGAACATAGAATTCTATGAATCACTTCATACATAGATTACTTAGTCAAAAGTCAAGTCTGTAATTTCATTTTCAAATTTAATTCTCTCCGGTTGCTAAATCTTTACCTAGGCTGTGAGGGAACATTTCAGATAATACAAGATTCAGTGAAGAAAAAATATTAGTATTTCTTCTGAGAATTTTCCTTAATGAATTGTAAGCTACTGACCTTTCAAAATAGAGAAATTTATGTTATTTTAAAATCCTTTTTTGTAAAATTTTATTTTTCTTCTTTCTTAAAAAATACAAAAAGTAGGCTGGGTATGATGGCTTACGCCTGTAATCCAGGCACTTTGGGAGGCCAAGGTGGGCAGATCATGAGATCAAGAGATCGAGACAATTGTGGCTAACATGGTGAAAACCCATCTTTACTGAAAATACAAATAAATTAGCCAGGCGTGATGGCATGCACCTGTAATTCCAGCTACTCAGGAGGCTGAGGCAGGAGTATCACTTGAACTGGGAGGCGGAGAATCTCGCCACTGCACTCCAGCATGAGCAACAGAGGTGAGATTTCATCTCAAAAAAAAATTACATAAAGTAGTCTTCCTGTCTTTGGAATGTTAATAATTTTTAAGTATGCTTATATGTCAAATATTAATAATCTAATAAAATAGAAAAATCTTATGTCCATATTGCTAAGTTTTGTCCTAATAACTATTGCTGAGGTACACTTTTTGTTTCTGAAATCCTCCACTCCCTACCATTCTAAAATTTCTACTTATTTAGTACAACTTTTTATATACTTTTTTCTTTTTCTTTTTAAATTGTACTTTAAGTTCTGGGGTACATGTGCAGATCTTGAAGGATTGTTGCATAGATACACACATGCCACTATGGTCTGCTGTCTCCATCCCACAGTCACCTACATCAGCCATTACTCCAAGTGTTATCTCTCCCCAACCTCCCGCCAGCGCAGTCCGTCTCCTAGCCCCCGATCCCCAACAGACCCCCAGTATGTGATGTTTCCTTCTGTGCCTGTGTGTTCTCATTGTTCAACACCTACCTATGAGTGAGAACCTGCGGTGTTTGATTTTCTGTTCTTGTGTCAGTTTGCTGAAAATGATGGTTTCCAGATTCATCCATGTCCCTACAGAGGACACGAACTCATTGTTTTTTATGGCTGCAAAGTATTCCATGGGGTATATGTGCCACATTTTCTTTGTCCAGTCTATCATTGATGGGCATTTGCGTTGGTTCCAGGTCTTTGCTATTGTAAACAGTGCCACAATGAACATACATGTTCATGTGTCTTTAAAATAGAACAATTTATAATCCTTTGGGTATATACCCAGTAATGAGATTGCTGGGTCAAATGGAATTTCTATTTCTAGATCCTTGAGGAATCACCACACTGTCTTCCACAATGGTTGAACTAATTTATACTCCCACCAACAGTGTAAAAGTGTTCCTGTTTCTCGACATCCTCTCCAGTATCTGTTGTCTCCAGATTTTTAATGATTGCCATTCTAACTGGCATGAGATGGTATCTCAAAGTGGTTTTGATTTGCATTTCTCTAATGACCAGTGATGATGAGCATTTTTTCATGTTTGTTGGCCTAATAAATGTCTTCTTTTGAAAGGTGTCTGTTCATATCCTTCACCCACTTTTGAATGGGTTTGTTTGCTTTTTTTCTTGTAAATCTGCTTTAGTTCTTTGTAGATTCTGGATATTAGACCTTTGTCAGATGAGTAGATTGCAAAAAATTTTTCCCATTCTGTTGGTTGCCAGTTCACTCTAATGATTGTTTCTCTTAAGTTTAATTAGATCCCATTTGTCTATTTTGGCTTTTGTTGCCATTGCTTTTGGTGTTCTAGAATATTTTTAATAAATTATTATAAACTTTCTTCTGTAGATCTATTAACCAGGATAAATCCTTTGCAAATTGTTCAAAATACTGTCTTTATCATTTTCTTTGCTTCTAAATATATTATGAAGAGATAGTCTTGACCGGGAGCGGTTGCTCATGCCTGTAATCCCAGGACTTTGGGAGGCGGATCACATGAGGTCAGGAGTTCAAGACCACCCTGGCCAACATGGTGACATTCTGTCTCTACTAAAAATACAGGAAAAAAAAAATGGCCCGCAGGGTGGCAGATGCCTGTAATCTCAGCTACTTAGGAGGCTGAGGCAGGAGAATGGCTTGAATCCAGGAAGTCTGGCAACAAGAGTAAAACTCCATCTCAAAAATAAAATAAAATAAAACAAAATCTCTCAAAGCATTTTAGTACTTCTATTAACAACTTTCACAAAAAACACATTATTTTTTGCAGTTTAAAAAATGCAACTACTAAATATTATTTTCTTTAAAAAATGTCATATTAAAATGTTTTGTTATTTAGAATAATATGTTAATTTGGGTAATAATAATATAAAGTAGTTAATTGAAAGGCTTAATGATTTAATCACTAATGGAGAATAATGCTCATCATTAATATTTGGGTTCAACAAAACAACTTGCAGTTTTGGGATTAGAGGGTCTTCAGAAAGGTTTTTAACAATACAGTTCATTTTGTTTTTTCAGTTAGCAGAAACCAAGAATTAATCAGTAAAAATAAAGTAAAATTTACTAATATATTCTATTTTTGTCAAATATTTTTGGCTTCATATACAATTTACTGACTATTTGTGCAATATTGTCAATAGACAGGTACTTTATTATTATCTAAAAATTGTAAATGAACATCAAATGCCTTGCCTATGATGGCACAAGTTTGTAATCTACAGTCTGTCTCAAAACCTGGACTATCAGACTACCAATCTCTTTGTTCTTTTTACTCTGACAAATTATATTGAAGCCGAAATAAGTGAGCATAGAATTTAGGTGATTACTTGGTTTTGACAAACGATAGTCTTTTTATGAGAATATAAAAAATGCCAATGCCCTCATATTATCTTTTCTTTAATATAGAACTTAATATAGTACTATGAACTAATCAATATTAACTGATGGTAATAATAATATTGAAGAGGAATTCTTTAACTGTTCTCATAAATTATAACCTTTTATTATTTATTAGTTTTAAGCATATTTAATTGTGAAATATTGATGCAAAATTAATAAATGCAATATTGGTGGAAACTACTAAAAGTTTTAGCTTTGCTATTTCAGAAAGTTTCTCTTTTTTTTTGCGATGGAATTTCTATCCAATCTTTGCAGTAATTTTATGTAAGATTTTTTTTTTCAGTTCTAGAGGTAATTGGGTAGAGTATCAGACTGTCTCAAACTTTCAAGAACTGTATTGAAAAGTAAACTTTTTTTTAACTCTGTTTGTGAGCACAATTTGTACACACTTAAACAGATGGTTTTCGAATGAATATTCAGTGGCAACCATCATAAAAAGTTTTTAACAGATTTTAAAAAATTGGACAAACAAATGCAATAGTTTATAGCTCTTAACAGTGGATTTTTATTAGTAAAATCTACACACAGAATAAGTAATGATATGTATACTGCTTCCTCACTGTTCTACAATTCTTTGATGTCCATTTTCCATGGGTTAAATGCTGTAGATAAACTTATTTATATACTAATTATTTTAGGCAAGAAAAATGGGGGTGGGGGAAGTATCATTAGATTAATAAAATTGACAGCTCAGAGGTAAAAATAAACCTTTTTTAAAATAATGACTGTAGGCAGGAGAGATGGAGAAACATCTCAAAATAGACAAGGAGTAGAATAGTAGGGAACAAATTATGAATTATGAAGGAGGTTTTGGACTATGTGCTCATCCACTTAAAGAGGGAAAAATAATCCAGTAAATGGAATTATATAACACTTATAAAAATATAAGTACACACATTGATTCACATATGGACTAAAAATCTCTTCCTCTAAGAGTATACCCTACCCATGGTCCATTTTGACATTTAATAAAGGTTCGGCTTCAGTTTTGGGTTAATTTAATAGACTGTTCCCAATAAATTCAATTCTCAGAACTTTCTAATGTACAATTTCAGAGTTTCTTAAAGGGTTGGGCATAAGATTTTTCTAGAGTACTTGTGAAGTGCAAATTTCTAAATCACACTTCAAATCTATTGAATCAAATTTTCTAGGAGTGACAGCTGGGAATATATGTACATAAAATGGTTTGCAAGTAATTCTTAGGCCCAGGCAAGTTTGGGGCCTAGTATTTTAAAAGTTGCTCAGGCATCTAAGATGATTTCATCATCTGTTGCCCTGAGCTTCAGATTTGTTTCATTAGACATTTTTTAGCAGGGCAAATTTTGCATCTTGAAGGATGTTGGTTGGGGAACTCGCATAATCATTTGAACAAATATAAATTTAGTCTGATTCACTTTTATAAAATTTATTTCTTTTTCCCTTTTTAGAAAACTTATTTAAATTCTGTTTCATGATACCTAATTATTATTCTATTTAATGTTAACCTGGGTTAAAAAAGATACTGTTAAACTTTGTATTGCATTCTATTGAAAAATTTAAAAACATGTATGTCTGAATCTTTTTATGTTACACCATTGACATCTATCAGATCTATGGTACACATTTAGTAATGCAGTTTACTCCTGTGGTACATGACTAAAGGTAATTTTGCCTATCAGGGATTCTTTGGCAATGTCTGGAGAAAGTTTGGTTGTCGTAAATGAGGCATGAGGAAAGAGGTGAACTATTGGCATTGAGTGGGTGAAGATCAAAGAAGCTTTTAGACGTTCTACAGTGCACATATGGCCCTCTACAACAAGGAATTATCCAGTCCAAAATATCAATAATGCTGCTATTGAGAAACTTGGTTTACTCATCTTCCAATATAATAATAATGATAAAACCTACCTCATAAAATTAGAGTTAGTGTTTGTAAAAATACAAACTATACGGAAAGTCTTATCATGATGTCTACAATCATCATTGTCAGACAAAATGCCCACAGAGTTTTGGGACCTTCCCCAGGGGTCCTTGTTTGATAAGTAAATTTATATACATTTAAAAATTATGCATTTATATGCATTATAAATAAGTACATTTATATGCATTAAAAATTGCAGGCTTGAGCCTGGCATGGTGGCTCAAGTCTATAATCCCAGCACTTTGAGAGGCCGATGCAGGCAGATCACCTGAGGTCAGGAGTTTGTTACTAGCCTGGCCAACGTGGTGAAACCCTGTCTCCACTAAAAACTCAAAAATTAGCCAGGCATGGTGGTGGGTGCCTGTGATCTCAGCTGCTTGGAAGGCTGAGGCAGGAGGATTGCTTGAGCCCAGAAAGCAGAGATTGCAGTGAGCTAAGAGCAAATCACAGCACTGCACTCCAGCCTGGCAACAGAGCAAGACTCTAGCTCCAAAAAAAAATAATAATAATTAATTTAAAAAAATAGGCGGAACTATTATTATCATGTTTTACTGAGAAAAGTGAAACTGGAGATGTTTTTTGACTTGATGAAGGTCAAAAAGCAATTTTATGTTAGAGCCAAAATTGACATTTCTGTTTTTATTTTTTAAATCAAAACATGTTTATTTAAACATTATAAATTTTAAAATAACTTGAAACTTATTCATATCATGATTAGGCCATTGTCTTAGGGGTAATGGCATTTGTTTTGACAAGTCAGAATTTATTTAATATCATTTCCCTATTTTCAATATTGCAACTTATATCTGTTTTTTTTTTTTTTTTTTTTTTTAGACGGAGTTTTGCTCTTGTTTTCCAGGCTGGAGTGCAGTGGCACCATCTCAGCTCACTGCAACCTCCGCCTTCCAGGTCAAGCGATCCTCCTGCCTCAGCCTCCAGAGTAGCTGGGATTACAGATGTCCCGCCACCATGCCTGGCTAATTTTTTGTATTTTTAGTAGAGACAAGGTTTCACCACGTTGGCTAGTCTGGTCTCAAACTCTTGACTTCAGGTCATCCACCCACCTTGGCCTCTCAAAGTACTGGGATTACAATTTATCATTAGTAAAGAACTAAATTACTTTTACTTTTTAACCACCATAATTAGTTAGTTTTTTTTTTTTTTTTGCTTTTTTAAAAAATATGATGGACATGAAGTTATTATACCCAAGACTATATAAGCAGACCATACTTAAGTATAAAGTTAATTCCCACACCAAGTTCTCATTTTGCAATGTATTCGATGTTAAAGAAGAGTGCGGGTAGTGTAGGAATATTACCCACATTTTTCTCTAACACATACGCTTGGTCTATGAAAAACACATGAGTCACTCTGAAGGCATTTGTTTGCTTAATTTTAGAATTTTGTAAATTTTGAAATCTCAGTGCTTCCTCCTTCAATACCCAGTGCTTTTTCTTATAAGCCAGACAAGGGTTTGAATGATCAGTTTCTCAACAGATGCAGATCTAAATTATAGTGAGAGAGGTTACTCTAAATAAGGATTAGAGGCTGCAGTGACCATCTGTTAAAAACATTCTTCACTTTTATGTTCATAACTCCCATGAATGTGTCTGTAATATTGAAGAATTTGAAGGAATTAGCTATTTACAGACAAAAGAATTTTACCTTCTTAAGAAATAGAATCATAACTCTTCTATATCCATAAAAGCATCATTTTAAAAAGTCAAACTTTATGATAAAGTACGATAAAATTAGGTTAAATTTTGACTTCAGTATCTCTGGATCTTTAGTTACTTGTATCTTCAACTTCTTGGAAAAATGGGGCCAAGGGAATAGGAAAGATGTGTGTTAAAATAAGAAATAATAAATAAATTTTCTTTAAAAAATAAGTATAAAGAGAGCCACCTATTTTTATTAAAATGTTATCATTAAAATCTTCTCCACAATTAAAATAAAATGCTCAAGAACTTTACCCTGAGTCAAAATGTAGTACATGACATATATTATGTGCAGTGTTGAAAAAACACAATACATCAGATTGAAGAAAATTTGAGCAAAAATTGATCATTTTTTGAAGTAAAATCCATAACATTGAAACTTTATAAGATTTCTAAAGCCAAGCTAAACTTTACACATAATATTTTTTGACATATTTCCCTTGAGGTAAAGACTATTCTAGATTTGTGAGTGTTACTTTTACATCTGCAGAGAAGGTCACATTGAAAACATTCATAAAAATCTCAAGACAATAAGCAAGTCTCTATGTATAATTCATTTTGGTCTCCTTTCTTCTTGTGCTTTATTCTAGGTCTTAAATGTTTCAAGTAATATTGTATAAAATGATCAAATGAGTATTCAGTAATGGAAAAGTAACTGCATTTGTGATCCAAGATTTTTAAGATAAAAGAAATATCAACTATTAATACAGTTGGCATCAAAATCTCAGATATAATGTCTAGAATAGAAGTTATTGCCTGGAAGAAAAAAAAACACAAAACTTTTGACTAAGCAGATAATTCTGCATGAAAACTATTGTTTTGAAACTAGTGTCAAACAGTATGTTGTATATGTTTTTTAAGTTTTCCACTAATGTAAAATAACTCACACTGTAAGTCAATCAAAATGTTAGAAATAGAAAATTAATACACTAGTATTGAAAGATGGCTACAGTCAAGAAAATTTCAGTCTTGAAAATAAACAACTTTGTCCCTGTGTATCAAAGTATCTTTAGTAGAGACAAGGTTTACTAGATTACTAGAAAGAAACTTAAAGTTTCCTAAAAGTTTCTTGAAGTTTCTTAAAAACAAGATGTTGCTTTCTAGAACTATTATATTTATATTATATAAATTATATATATATATATATATATATGAGTATTCAGTAATGGATGATGTAACTACATGTAAACATATACATAAAGCTATTTTCAGACAAAAGAATTCTACCAAACCTTTTTTTGTGGAACTCAAAAAAGGTCTTATATATATATGTTTTGGCAGAAACATTCAAACACCTGTATTTACTTTAATAATTTGCTTTTAAAACATCTCTGTTCTAGTAAATTGCTGATTAATCTGGGTAAGTAGACCTATATGAGGCTGTGAACAAAAAAATAAAATTTCTGAGGTAGATGTGTTAAATTTTTCAAAAAATGAAAATTTCCAGAAATACCTCTTTAGAGACTACCCCTCTAAATATTTCTCTATTTTTTCTAAGTGCATTACAAGGCAAAAAATTTTTCACGTGTCTATAGAGTATTTGGTTCAAATATATCTGCCAATTTGTTTTTAATATTACAATTTTCCCGTTTGCTATCAGCTTACTTGAAGTTAATAGAAGCTGTTAGAAAGCAGTGTTGCTTTTGTTAGTGCTGGGGACAAGGGAAAGCCTCCCCTTTTCCCTCTGAAATTTCACTAAAAATCACCAAAAAGGCAAACTAATAGGAGAAAAAAACATATGAATTTATTTAATGTGCACGTAGGAACCTTTAGAACAAAGATGCAAAGATACAGGGAAATTTGTCCATTTCTATCCTTAGTTTCAACAGAGTATGGACAGTTGTGTAGAAATGTGACTGGACAATAAGGATATGATCTAACACAAATAAACTGAGTGTTGAAATCCTGCAGGACCCATCCTTCTAGATTCTCCTTGGCCTCTCTGTGCAGCATTTACCCCTTCTGGGTATGGAGCAAGACACTTTCTGGAATAGGGGCCTTAAGACCTACCTCGATAAAGGGTTAGTAATATAGTTTCTTTATGGCCAGTTTTTACACAGAAATCAGAGGGAAAGTTAAAGTAATATGTTTAGATTTTACAGTGGGCTTTGGGAAAAGGGGGGTTCTGGTTTCTGACTAGCTGAGGGGAAATGGGTTTCTAGTTTATATGGCTAACCTGAGTTAGGAGGGCAGAAGAAGGTTAGAGAAAAACTTTTGCTTCTGAGGCTGTCTCTAAGGCCTTCATGTTGGGGTATTGTTTTCTGAGATCCAACATTGGAAAACCCATTAGTACTATAAAAATGTGGTAATCGATGTTCTCTAGACACTATCTAAATTGTGAAAAGTGAGGAAAGCAGCACGTATGCTTAAAGGTAATGGCTAAATGAAAAACTATGTTTAAGTTTAATCACATTTCTTCTTTCATTATTGATTTCCTTTACCTCCCTTGTCTAGTATGCCACACTCAATAACTTTATGGTCACTAACTAACCAGAAATCAAGCACAGGCCTTAAAGCAGGAAGAAGAATGTTCTTACCAGTTTTGGTTGGTCTCAATATTCTTGATTCTTTATGACTAATAACCTTTTGGAAAAACTTGATTCACTTATTGAATTATATTTTTTTCCTTGCAAGGTATGTTTTCCCTGATCATAGCTCCGTCAGATATGAAGTTATTATTTGGCATTTTAATGTAGGCAAGGTAAGCATCAGCTCTAAAGAAGACAGTATGGAGCTTTAACCACAATATGCATCCATGTGTATGTCTAGCAGATTGTTAGTCTAGGCAATGCATGCTGCTGATGAAAACAAATTATGACCCTAGTGTTTATAGAACTTGTAATAAAACAGGGAAAACAGTAATGGTTCAGCCATAACAGTTATATAAAAGTAAGTGCTAAATTATGCAGCATTCATTATATATACACTCAAAGCCCACAAAATCATCTGTTAATATTAGCGGGAGTGTTATGCTAAAGCATTAAAGTGAAATAGAAAAATTCAGAGACACAATGCCTGGATTGAAATCTTAGCTCTGCCTCAGGCTACTTCAGTTACCCTGGCCAAGTTTCTTTACCTTCTGTGCCTTATGTTTCTTTACCTTCTATGCCTTGTGTTGTGCTAAAGCATTAAAGCGAAATAGAAAAATTCAGAGACACAATGCCTGGATTGAAATCCCAGCTCTGCCTCATGCTACTTCAGTTACCCTGGCCAAGTTTTTTTTACCTTCTATGCCTTGTGTTTCTCACCTGTAAAGTGGGAATAATATTGTACTCAGCTTATGAGACAGTTGAAAGTATTAAGTGAGATGACACATTTAAAGCAGTTAGCACTCAAAAATTTACCAGTATAATGGAAAAACAATATGAGTGATAAAGATTCAGTGAGAAATGGCCAGGCTTGTGTGATATGTCAGGATTGAGTTGACCTGGGTTTTAAGGGGTGATAAGTAATTCTTCGAGACAAATGAATTTCATCCTCATGGAGGGTGTTCAGAGTTTTTCCTGCCAGATAAATTGTCAGAAACTCGTAAAATAAGGCCATAGAAGAGGGATGGTGTATCATATAACAAGACAGGCCCCTGAAGGATTTGGGAACACAATGTGCCAGTAAAATAGCAGTAACCACATGTGGCTATTATGCACTTTAATTATGACTTGACCGAATAAAGAGATCCTAGTTAAAACATATACTAGGTTCATAAGACTTAAGTAAAAAAAACTTTTTAATTTTTTATGTCAATTAAATGTTGAAATGACAATATTTTGGATATATTAGTTTATATAAAAATATACTACTACACTTAATTTTATCTCCCTTTAAAATGTGTTTTCTAAAAAACAAAATTATGTGTACAGCTTGCAGTATAGTTCTATTTCACTGTGCCAGTCTAGGGGAATGTGTTTCGTTTATGCCATTAATCACTTGATTAAAGTTCTTAGACTTTTGGAAGTTACTGGCTAACTTCTAGATATTTGACTAGCAGAGATACAAATAATTTCTGTCCAGTAGAAAAGATAACTCTGAAAATATATGGCCTTGTGGATATTAAACTGCTTCAGAAAATATATCCTAAGATTTTTTTTGTTAAATTGTCTATATATGTTAGTTTCTCTCATGCTCTTTGAAGCATCATGACACCTTATTGATTCCCTCATTAATTAATGAATTAAGTAAAACTTTTGAATTTTGAATTTAAGTAAAACAAGTAAAACACTGAATTTGTAATAGTTGGTAATAAAAAGCCCTTTGGCTATGCATGCTGTGGGAGAGTAATCAACAGAAGACTTTCATTATTAACTTAGTTTTGGATATGCTACTCAAATTGTGTAGGCTGCCAAACCTCTCTGAGGGGCTAAAAATGTATCTGTAAATTGCATTAATAACACTTAATTCAAAAATGTCAGGTTTAAATATAATGTACTTTAATGTCCACTACAGTATTTGAAATCTAATAATCAACAAAAAATGTTTATTATTTTTATAAACCATTTATTTTAAGTCGAATATTCTATAAAGTTTATTTAAATTATATACATAGAGTAGTTACAAGAGCAGAAAAAGAAATATCGGGAAAAGCAACTTGGAAAACACAGTGCGGTGCAGGAGATCTAGAAAATTGGTGAATGGAGTAAAAAGAAAAATGGAGGAATGAATTCATCAGGTAGAACAGTAAGATTTAGTGACATATTAAAAAGAAGGTCTGTTAAAGGAAGAACAAACATAAAGAATGACAATGCCATTCATAGAATTATATAACTGTGAAGTAGAAGGTAGTTTGCTAAGAAGCATTTCTATGTTTTGCTCATGTCTTTGAAGTAGAAGGAAACTTCTGTGGTTTGAATGTTTGTCCTCTCCAAGACTCATTTAGAAATTTAATTGTCAATGTAACAATATTAAGAAATTTTACCTTCAAGAGGTAATTAGGCCAGGAGGACTCCATTCACATGGGTAGGATTTGTGCCGCTGGACAAGAACAAGCTTGGCTCTCTTTCACCCTCTGCCATGAAATGACACAATAAGAAGGCCCTTGCCGGATGCTGGCCCCTGAGTCTTGGACTTTCCAGTTTCAGACTGTGAGAAATATATTTCTACTCATTATAAATTACCTAGTCTCAGATATTCTGGTATAGCTGCACAAAACAAACTGAGAATTCAAAATGATGATTTCTAAAGGCTTCTAGAAATTCCTGTAAACATACAAGTGAAAATTTAGAGTAGTTGGGTTTCTTCAGAGATAATTCACAATGACTTTAACAGTTAAAGCTATGAATGTATGATCTCAGGAGTGAGTCTAGGGAGAAAGAATAGAACCTTCAAAATCAGAATGAAGAGGAGCCAGTATAGAACACAGAGATGGTTAGAGTACACAAACAGTGGTAGAAAAACTAACTGCAGAATCAGCTAGTCTGGAGTTTCACCTGATATTCTCTATTAAATTATTTGATTAATTTCTGATTGCTGTTATTTCCAGAATCTGATATATTTAACATGCGTGTTTTATAATGAATGCAATCTTCCTTATATAACAATAACTACACCTAAACTATAAATTTGAAACCATCAGTGTATTAAGCACACTAGCTTCAGAAATCAGGAATTATCTATTAACCAACAGCAGAAGTATTAAAATCCATTTTGACAAGATTTTAAATTTGAAAAACTAGGTAAAAATTGCCTGCATGTCTGTGTTTGAAGATCTTAGTCTTCCTTAAATAATAGATTTTATCTTTAATTCTACATAACTGGCAAATAAAACATTTAGATAAAACATTTATGTCAAATCATCATGTTACTTCTACCTATTCATTAGCCTAATACTCATAGCACATTACTGTTTTTATATATAAACTTAAACAGAAAGTCTGTCTTATAAAACTGAAGGGTAAGCATCTCATCCATTTATTCTCAAATTCAGCCATTGCGATTATTAGTGCAGAGTAATAAGAACTTAATTTTTATTGAAATAGGAGAAATTTTTAAAATGCTGACATTAATGAAATATAAATATTTGATGAGATTATCTTCCTTACATGACTGGCTTTATTTTTAATTGTTTATCTTCATTATAATTCAAAAAATTAAGTTTCCTTTTATTCTGAATAATGTGTATTTACTTCTATAGGTCACCTGCCAGAAATTTTGGCTGTTCTCCCTGAAATTTAATTAGTTTCAGAAGCCTCCTCAATAAGAAATAAGTCTAAGCCACTCTATTTTGAATTCTCTCAGAGAATACATGACAATGATGACTGGTATAAATACTGGATAAACATATTTTATGAAAATTGTTGTTGAACCAAATTATAACTTACTGAATGCAATGTTTAAATATCATAATGAATCATCATAAAAAAGCATAGTTTATAGTTTTTTCTTTTCTGATTAGTTTCAATTAATGTAATAAATATTTATTTTTCAAATAGGGTTAATATTTGTGTTTCTTTAAGACAATTTCTCTAGTCGAATACACTCAGTGTGGTAAATTTGAGTGGCATCATTGATCCATCATGGAAAAAATTATATTATGTTTTTCTTTTATTTAGAAACTACTGTGTCCATTTGTTGAAATGTTTTTCACAAATGTAAGAGTATAAGGCCAAGGAAATAATAAATCCTATGTAATATACTTTTGAATCTTTCTACATTATCAAATTCTCTATCTTCTAATAGAACTAAAAAGTATCAGGGAGCTTAAAAAACATAGTGGGCCTTGGGTATCTGAATTAATTTGTTATAGAAGAAATGATACAGTAGGTATCAGCTTTTTCATTGTTTTAATTAAACACAAATTCTCTTGGATAATATGTAGAACTTAAGTATTAGTAAAATTTGACAATTTTAATTTTGTTTGATCAATTACTTGCCTCAAAAGATGTCAAATTAAAGGGCTGTAGCAGTTAAAGATGCTTTTTAAAATTAACAATTGATTTTCACATAATAAATTGTTGGCAGGGTCTGATGACTCACACTTGTAATCCCAGCACTTTGGGAAGCTGGACTAGGTGGATCTCTTGAGGTCAGGAGTTCGAGATCAGCCTGACCAATATGCTGAAACTCCATCTTTATTAAAATAATAATAAAATAGCTGGGCATGGTGGCAGGCACCTGTAATTCCAGGTACTTGGGAGGCTGAGGCAGGAGAATCATAAACGCAGGAGGTAGAGGTTGCAGTGAGCCAAGACTGTGCCATTGCACTCCAGACTAGGCAACAAGAGCAAAACTCTGTTTCCCCCCAAAAAAATTATTTGATAATAAAGCATATTATAATAAAATAGAATGATAGAAATCATTTGTATGTAGCCCTTGAATCTACAATAAAAGAAAAAAATACAAATAAATAAAAAAGTAAAGATCTAACTTACTCTGAAAATTTAATTAGGCTCCCTGACAATGTTTAACATAAAGTTTTATACCATTATAACACGACAGAATAAGAATAGTTTAAAACGAAACAAGCTACTAGTTCTTTTACAATGCAGACTTAAAATATGTTAAAGAAAAAATTACTAGGGAAGCTGTGCAGTAGATTGGAGGTGGTACAGGAAAGAATTAATGAACTTGAAGATTATTCAATATATACATTTTACAATTTAAAGAACAAAGAATAAAGAATTAAAGAAAATAAAATATCAGAGGAACTAGGACATCATTAAGCAAATTAGTATATGCAAAATTGGAAGAGCAGTGGGATCAAAGAGAGAAAAAGGAATGAAAAATAAATTACAAATAATAATGGCTGAACATTTCTCAGATATGACAAAAACACTCAATAATCTTTGAATAGAATGAATCTTCCTCAATATGATAAAAAGCATCTGCAAACAACAAACAGCTAACATCGTACTTAATGGTGAAAACAGTTTTTCCCCAACTTTAGACCAGGATATCCACTGTTGCAAGTGTAGAGACGTTTAAGATGTGGTAATTTGAATCTATTAAAAAACTGGTAATAGACTAACAGGAGAAAGAAGGCATACAAATTATATATGTTCTTGTAGATGAGAGGTGTACAAAGTGTAAAAACTCAAAAGACAGAATGCCTGGTGCTTTTCTACTATCTTAAGTTTACAGAAAGAATAGGCACAGTTCTTCTGAGTAACCATCTTAAAATATGTTAAAGAAGTATATTTTGGGGTAAAATTTTGGTTTCCTTTCACCAGTTTTGCTTAACATGGCACTGGAAGTTTTAATAAGGGCAATAACGTGAGGCAAATAAATAAATAGCATCTGTATTAGAAAGGAAGGAGTAATACTGTATTTGTAGATGCCATGATCTTGCATAAAACAACTCAAGAATCATACACTAAAAAGTATTAGATACAAGAAATGAATTTGGCAAAAATTTAAGGTGCACAATCAATATACAAAAATAACATTCAAAAAATAAAATGTAGAAAACAATTTCATTAAAATCTTAAAAAGATGAAGGTAATTTTGTTATATTTATCAAAAAAGTACAAATCTTGTGCACTGAAAACAATAAGACATTAAAAAAAGAACTAAGTAGAAAGAACTTTTGTGTTGATGGATTAGAAAACAACATTATTAAGGTCTGATTACTTCCTGAATTAATCTACAGATTCATTGAAATCCCTATCAAAATCCAACAGCTTCTTTGCAGAAATGGACACGTTGATAGCAGAATTCATATATAATTGCAAAGGATTACAAATAACCAAAACAATCTTTAAAAAGAATCATGGAGTTAGAGGGTTCACATACCTTGATTTCATTAATTAGTATACAATGACATTAACTAAAACAGTGTAGTACTGGTATCAGGATAGCTATGTCAGTATACTGACTGGAACTGAAAGTCCATAATTCTGCCCACACATCTATGGTCAGTTGATTTTTGGCAGGGTGTTAAACCAATATTGTGGAAAGAATAGTCTTTTCAACAATTAGTGCTGGGAAAACCAGATATCCAAGCAAAATAATAATAAAAATTATTATAATTTTTTATTTCACACAATACACAATATTATTTCAAGGTAATTAGAAACCTAAATGTGAGCCAAAACTATAAAACACTTAGAAAAATATAGGAATATTAAAAATAAACAAATTGGACGTTTTCAAAGTTAAAAATCTTTGCTTCAAACATCATTAAGTCCAAAGACAACACAGAATTGGAGAAAAATTCTTTTAAAATTATATATCTAATTGTAATCTCCCAGTTGGTTCTTTGTGCCCACTGCCCAGAAAAGCAGATTCATTGAGAACAGCAGGTGGAACTTAAGAACCTACCATCACTAGGTTGGAACGTATTCTTGATGATTTCAATATATTTGAACCGTCCCACATTGCTGATGGTGTTTTCAAATGGCACAGGAAATTTTGAATTCAGTTTTCCAGTTCCTCAAAACATTACACAGTTAACCTATGACCCAGAAATTGCACTCCTAGGTATGTACCCAAGAGACATGAAAACATGTATCTATACAAGAAAACTTGTACATTATTGTTAATGGCAGTAATATTTGTAATGACTCCAAATTGCAAATAACCCAGGTAGGGGAAAAATCAGTTCTTTTCCTTCTCGTTTGAGGTTCTTAGTTGAGACACTCTCCTGAAAACAAAAGATTAACAAAAGGAAAATAAACAGAGGTTTATTAATGTGTGGTGTACCCATCATGCAGGAGAGCCCTCAGTTCAAAATTCTTTCTTTCTCAAGTCAGTGGCTAAGGGCCTTGGTTAAATAATATTTCTACAAATAGCCATAAATTCTATATAGTGACAAGACCAAAGAGTGTCTTCAGGCTTCCAATAGGTGTGAACATGCAGGAAGGTGTCTTCTTTGGAAGAATGAGTCTGAGCCTGGATCCTCTGGTGCTGCTGCCCCTGAGCTCTGTTTCTGAGCTGATAAACAACTGTTGTAAACGGGCCTTCCTTTAGTTTTAACCTTTTATCTTTAATTAAAATCTGCAGCATTTGAAAGAGGAACATTTTTGTTTCCTTCACCCAATTGTCTGTTAAATAACAAATGGGTTAATATAATATGGCATATTCACATAACTGAATATTACTGTATCAATAAAAGTAATGAAGTACTGATACATGCTATATCTCTAAATCTTCAGTAATTCATTTGTATTGTCTTGGGTGAATCAAAAGAGGAAACCCCAAATTTTGCATCGGGAATAAGCCTGAGTGTTAAAAAATAAGGTATTTATATTTTCCTTAGTGATATAATAAAGGACAAAGACATGATGCAGGTCAGTTGTCACGTACTCTGCCCTTTTGTATTTTTATAAGGCAGACTGGAACACCCCTTTCAAGTATTTCCTTTAAGTGTACATTGGCTGGAAAAAGTTTATTCCCACCAGAATATGGTGCTGAATAGAAATCTGTCACTAGAAAAATTCGAAGGTCTTTTCAGGAAGAATGAAGAGGTTTGTAAAAACCTATTATTGACTTTTGTATTAATTCTATTATTTTTAGAGATAAATTTCACTGAGGTATTTTTAGACATTAATTCAAGCCATGGTTAGTTTATTAGGTGGGTGCAAAAGTAATTGGGGTTTGTGCCATTACTTTTAACGAAACATGAAACAAGAAACAAGATTCAATCAAACAAGAAACAAGACTGGATGAATATTATTTCATGGCCCCTTTCAGTATGAATCAAAGAAAAGTCTTCTGTCAAGTTAGCTATACTTTCATCATTTTTCCTCTTTACAGTTAAAAACTGCGAGTTGTATTATCTTATGGTTTAAGATATTAAATTTTATTTTCTTTAACAAATGAATGGAGAAATTTCTAGAGAGATCTGGTGTGCTCTTACCTCTGATAGTCACCATTGGATCTTGAGGCACATATGAACCTGAGGCTGAGTAAAATACACAGAGAACATTGGAAAAATTGATACCTTTGATGTAGATATTTTTTACATTTTCAAAACTGTAATTGTTTATTGACAGCTGTAAGAATATCTAGATACATAGTTTTTTCCAAGAAATTTTTTTCTCCTCATCTGAATTATTATATTGCAGTATGTGTCCTCTTTTCCTAACACTCCCTTGTCTTGTGCCATTTACATTCATGTTTTACATAGCCTTGCCTACTAAATGTACACAATGCACAAGTGAGTGTGTATGCATAATAACCTGGAGAATTCACTCCATAACCCAAAACTTAATAATAAAATTACAAGAAAAAATGACTACTCAAAGTCAACATTTAATAAAATAGCTTAACAAATCCTAAATGTCTTAGTATGTACTTTAAGCTATTTATTGATAAGGTCAAAGTAACACTAGCGTCTCAATTAAATATTTTATGCTAACTTTAATATATTTTTAAGAAATCCAAATAAATAAGTGATTTAGAATTTGAGCTAAAAAACAATTTGAGGGAAAAACTCATCAAGATAATATTAGAGATTAAATGAAATGATAAAATGTTTTAGCACAGTATATCCGATAATGAATGGTATACTATTATTAATACACATTTAATATACATTTTATTAAAATATAAGTATGAAATCTTTAATAACAATATAGAGAGATAATTGTTTAGAGTTCTTATAATACATTTATTCTTCAAAAAATCCTCCCATTGCAGATCTACTTAAACTATAATTGTTAAGGTTGGGATAAGCCAAGAACAATTTTTGGCAACAAATATCCCCAACTGTTCAAACTAGGAACCCTTAATCCAGTTAGTTATTAACTGCCAAGTAATGTCTACCAGCAACGTATTTCTCAAGCTAAAAATTCAAGACATATATATATAAATAGAAAATTATATTGTATCATCTGGGGATATAGTTAGTACTCCAGCTATAGTATATTTATATAGTGTGTGTATATATTAAAACCTAGCATACTGATTATTGAGGCAATTAAATAATTTGAGAATGTATTTTTTACTATGATTGCCAAAAATTGTGATTATATATATTTTTAACAAAAACTGGCAAATATTAATGTTTAATAAAAGTTAGTTGCTTTGGAAGGTTTGAGGACATTTCTATCCCAGTAATGAGTAGCTAGTATCTGGATTCTTTCATGCTGCCATATTGGTGTGAATATCTTTTTACACCTCCAGGAGTTTCAGAATTGCAAAACACATCTTCCATATTCTTAAGTCTCTAAATAACAATAAATGTTAGTTTCAGAAATGTATAATTTTTCAGTAGAGTTCACTTTTCTTGTTTCTTGTTACTATTTTTATCAAAATAGACATATATTTTACTCACTACACAAACATAAAATTAAACAAAAATAAGCATAGTGGTTATAGCTGCGATGAGTCTCTTAAAATTCTTTTTACAGATACAGATTATTTTAATTGTTAAGAATTCTTTTCTTCCACAATCTACTATCCTACCCTGTCTTTAACTCTCAGATATGCTTTGTCTCTCTTAGAAAAAGTACCCCAAGTCAGTCACTCCAGCAGTATGTAATTGTATAATTTCCACGGAATGTAATTGTGTATGTTCCACAGAATGCTATCTCTTTCTGGCTAGACTTAGATTCTTCCCAACGTGGCTTATGAAGTGATTTCATTCGTTTAACATTGAAGAGACTTCTAGTATGTTCTAAAATAACATTAAAAAATAACAACAATTATGCTGGAGGTAATGGATTAACATATGAATTAACTGCATTTTAAAAATTATCACTACATTTTCTTAGTTTGAGTTTCCCTAATTAGTTGTCTATTCTAGTTCTAAAGTGTTCTGTAAGGGTTACTTAATGCAAAATGTTGCTTCTCACCTGTTCACCAATATCTGATAACAGAGTCTATATAAAACAGGGCATTAAAATTGTACTAGCTGCCATAACAGGTAGACCTTGTTGAAACGGATTATCGTACAGTAGTTTGACAAAATAAATTCAGATGACAGAAGTTCTCTAACTTCAAAACTTGGTTCCAAGTTTACCTTAGACACTGGAAACCATCAAAAAGAGAGAAGATACAATACAGTATATGAGATTTGATTAGCCCAAGATTTAATATGGCTTAATGTGGTTTTATATGGCAAATATAATTTTTACCCTTATTTAATTGTCCAAAACCACAAGCCCAGACCAACAACAACAAAAAAATAAGTCAGGATTATGTGGGCCAGCAATGTGTTCAGGAAGAGAAAGAAGGTTGAGAATACTTAGTTTTACTTGCTGAAAAGCTAAGCAATCTAAAATTCTTGACAGTGCAACCAGGATTTTACTTAAATTTCAGTTACAGTGTTAACATTTTACCTTTGTCATATATCTTCCAGTCCAAACATATTGTTCGTGAAGTAGAATTTTATGTGCCTGGACTTGTGCTCTTCTTTTACCTTAAAATTCACTGCCCATTGCCAATCAGAATTGCCTATCTTTTAAAATTTGCTAAGTATTTTATCTTTGGTCTAATGATAGTCTATTAAATTTTCCCTATCAAAGACATTTTTAAAAATTTTTTATTCCTATTTTTTTCACAGTATTAAAAAGACTTCCACCACTATGAGTTAAGTCATTCTACTATAAAATTTTAAAATAGTTACAAAGTAATTTATAGTTAAAAATAATAGAATATATAATCCCAATGTGAATATTGTAGAAAAATTCATTTCATCAAATAAGCTTATCATATTTTGCATATATTGATTTTTATCTTAATGTATCAAGGAAATGAATAGACATTTGTATCAAATCCCTCCAGTATTTTCAATCTGTTACTTTCCCTCAAATAATATTGAGGATTTTTAAGGTGCTTATGAAAGTTATCAGAGCAAGACCTAATGATTATTATTTCCATAAATCTTTTAATTTAATGTAACACAGACTTTAGCTTTCTGCAGTTTTTATATTGTTTAGCCCTGAACATTTTCCATAATCTAAACCACCTGATATAAAGAAAACAATAAATTAAATAAAAAGTCCCTAAATGAGCCAAAGTTTTAATCAGGATTTATTTTTTATTTTTTATTTTTTGAGATGAAATCTCACTCTGTTGCCCAGGCTGGAGTCCAGTGGCGAAATATCAGCTCACTGCAACCTCCACCTCATGAGTTCAAGTGATTCTCCTGCCTCAACCTCCCAAGTAGCTGGAATTACAGGTACCTGTCACCACGCCTGGCTAATTTTTATATTTTTAGCGGAGATAAGGTTTCACTATGTTGGCCAGGCTGGTCCCAAGCTACTGACCTCAGGTGATCCACCTGCCTCTGCCTCCCAAAATGCTGGGAATACAGGTGTGAAACACCATGCCCAGTCTTAATCAGGATTTTGATATTACTGAGTGTTCTTGGGTTTCATTTTATTCTGCTACTTGTTAGAAGCTACTTACCAGAAAAGGAGAGACATCTATTTTCATAGTGGGTATTCTATTCCAACTTGGCTATTTTTATTCTGCCTTAAATTACTATTACTCAATTAGGTAACCACTGTGGTCACTGACAGCCTGAGATGCCACTCGAAATTTACCCAAACACCTCATTAATGTCACAGCATATTGAAAGGGTAATTTTTAATGAAACACTACCTTTGAGATTTTTGTGCTAAAGACAAAAATACATCCATTATGGTTATGTATTCACACTTTGTGGGCATAAATATTTATTATAAATTTCTTTGGTTTAAAAAACAATTGCTAATGTATAGTTGCATTAAGCCCAAATTAACAATTGTGAACATGACTAATACCTGCTCTGCCAGCTTTACAGCAAAAAAATAGTATGAGAAATAAATTTGAGTAAAAATATAGATATGATGCACAGGAACATGGTGCTGTGACCCCAATGGGACACCACCTCTCTTTGCTGTAGGAGGTCATTGAAGATTGCCTGGAGGAAGCCATATTCAATGGGCACATTTGTAGAATGATGTGAGCCAGGTATTTGTGTGTCTGTGTGTGTTAGAGTTATGAGGGAGGGAGTTTGCTGTAGAGGGGCAAGTTTAGGAGTTGGTAAGTGCAAAGGAAAGTGTTTCAGCCACTGGAAGCAGAAAGTTAATCAACCAGATGATGAAAATGGATGTATTAGATTGGTGCAAAAGTAATATTTTATAATAAAATTGACAGAAAACAGTCATTTAAAATAAGATATGGCCATGTATCAGGAAGAAATGAGGTTTTAAAGATGAAAAAAGATGGATAGATTTGATAGCTCTTTAGATAACATATATTTAGTAACATAAAAATATAACTTGGAGACTTGTTTGAATTAAAGTAGGGCGGTGGAGGTGAAAAATTTTATTTATCAAAAAGACTCTCAGATTTATGACTGGAGGTGAATACTTTTCATAAAACTGAAATAAGAAAAGAGATGCTGTGGGGATATAGTCAGATTTTGGAGATGTTAAGAGTATATGTGTGGGGCTACCTGGTAGTTTTGGCATTTCTATTATAAACAGTAGGAAATTCAGAATAGACATATCTTTCAGAGGTAAAGTTTATGAGCAGAACCTCTTTTCTCTGGATTTTGATGGTATGTCATTCAGAAATCCCTTTTTCAGTAGTAGTCAAGCTGGAGTAGCATTTCAAAATTTTGCTTTTAATAGATATCAATTACCATTAAAACTAATTTCATATTAGCTGATGAATTTAAAGTTTATATCTGTTTTAACTTCTATTTACAAGAGGCAGTATATGTCTGAAAAATCTATTTTGTCATTTTTACTGTAGTCAGAATAGTTGGAGCCTGGAAGCAAAGAACTGGCTATTTTCACAATTATAAATGATTCACAAATGTTTCTGTCTTTCAGTCTTTATCCTCTGCTACTTTAGTGTTCTTGGTGCATAAGGGAAAAATGCATTTACTAGAAGACATAATGATTGTTTTGTGGAACTGAAAGATCAGACACCTGACCGTTTTGGCTCTTCATAATGCAGAATCAATAGGCAAATAAAGGCTTTACTATGATGCTGAAAAGATTGATCCAGATTCTTAGGGGACCCTTATACAATGGGTTGAGTGTGTCTGAAACTCAGAAACCTTCCAAAGAAGTTCCAACTAGCATGTTTCTTGTGGAAAATTCATGCCAGATTACTATTATACAATAGTAGGATTTCCAAATGTTTGACATATGCAGGAATAAATAATTGTTGTATCCTATTTGAAGAATATTAACTGACTGAGGTTTTACTGAAGGTGAAGGTCAGATAAAATGTGCAGTGAAAGAAATTACAGATAAAAAGTACAGCATTGTAGCCTGTTATAGAAAAAAGCATTTCATTTGCTACCCATAATATATTTTTCAGTCTGTTATCTATCATCTATCTACCTATCTAACTATCTATCTACCTATCTATCTATCTATCTATCTATCTATCTATCTAATCTATCCATCCATCCATCATCCGCTAATCTATCTTATACAAGTTCTTATTTCCTTCTCTCTCTAATATTTTATGTAACATACAGGTCTTGGTGGTGAATAATTTTTAAACTTAGCTCATTTAATACAGAATATAAAGAGAAATGTTGATTTAATTATAAAAGGAATGAGTACCACTCAGAAACAGGTACATTGATGGCTGTAATCTTGGATCCTTTCTTTGTTGGTAGAGGGTAAATTCTTTATTTTTATGGGGCATAAGTGTATAATGTTGAATGGGAACATATTCTTACTGCTAGTGTTATTGTTTGGAAGTTTACACATAAATAGAAAGGCATGTTTGGGTAATTAGTGGCCAGACAGGCCAAGGGGGTGTATAGAATTCAGTATCAATTTCTTGTGGTGAACTGTATAAAGTACTAAATATGGAAAGTTAAGAATTGCATTACTCTAATTTTCTTATACCTGGATGAATGTATTTTATTTTTATTTACAAGATGTAGTTGTGTGAAATATTGTATTTGAAAACCATGTTTTCTGATACTTCAGTAGCTTCAGCTGGTAAGTTCTATGATGGAAATGTTTGCATTTCTGACATGGACTTTGGATTGTGGATATTCACTCTTCTGACTGGTTCATTATTGTGAAAGCAAATTACAGTTCCCTTAATAACACAGGTCTGTAGTATAGCTTTTAAAACCATCAGTAAAAGCTCAGTCTGCAGTCTTCCTTCAACATCTGCATGCATTTTGCAAGCCATTTAATACCAGTAATAAATTCCTTAGGCTTGAACTAGCCAGAGTAAATTTCTTTTCTTACAGTGGAACACTGATCAATACAATGGAGATATAAGAAAGCAAGTTTTTTATTTTACATTTTTTTTTTAATTTTTGAAAAAGGGGGATTTCTGAGTTTGATATGAGCAAGAATTCTGGCGTAGTCAACACCATTTGAGAATGCTAGAAGAAAAAGAAGAGGAGAGAGGCCTCTTATTTGGTAATTAGCCATTTGTAGTCTTGGTCAGCTAAAAATTAGCTCTACCCTCATACCCGAGGTCCTTCTAATTGTGTGAATAATTGTTTATTGAGTAATTGGTTAATAATAATATAAGTTATTAAAAAGATACCTCCTCTTTCCATCTTTATCCTTATGTAAACCACATTATAAATGAATCTGTTCTTTTCTAACAGTAAAGGTACAATAAGGGAATGCTAGTTAATAAATATGTGAGGAAAGACAATTTGGGTGACTTTGGCTCATTGAAACATATCACAGTATTAGAGCATTTTCTTAAAGTGTCAATGTATTTCAAATAGAAAATTAAAAAGAATGAATGCATCCTTGACAGAACAGGGACAACATGGAGTGAACAGAGTACCCAGTCATTTATTTCATTCTTTTAATATTTGAATGAGCTTAGTACTTCTATCTTTGAGAAGTAAATGGATGCTGAGTTTTTACTGACATACTTTTTTCTCCAGTACGACTGCAACTCCTCGAAAAGATCCGAAAATGTGCTATGCTAAAATGCCTGCTATTAACACTCCTTCCTTGTGACAGTGAATGAGATGTTCCTCAGTGTTTCTGTGGACCTCGTGGACAGGAGTAGCAGGCATACGCAGAGACCTATTACCACAGGAAAAAAATGTAGAAGTGTTTCATTTTATAATGGTAGTCTCCAAAAAGTAGTATTTTAAGTAAATTACTGTGCGTTGTGGGGTTCAGATCAAGTCTAGCTGCTGCATGTAGTAACTGATTGAACTCAGGCAAGCTTTTTACTGCATATCAATTAAGTATTACTGCATTTATTACAATACTATGGTGTATAACACTGAACCTAACCGGCAAATAATAGTATTTTCTACTATCACCTTATTAAAATGTTCTGGAACTTACAAAATAACATTATTTAAAAATATTTCTTTAAGGTGATTCCCCACACCCACCTTAGGAAATGTTGTGGAAATTAACTCATATTACCTCCTATTAACAAGAAACCACAAAAAACTAAGCAGAATGAGGTTAAAGTAACAAAAACTGCAAGAGTCGGAAATAATTTCCAAAAAAGTGGCTCCAATTAATATCTTTCCTAAAGCCTGATTTATTTACACTAACTCGAACTGGTCTTTAGAATACCTCTCTTCCAGTGTCCAAAAAGAAGCTCCAAAAAGGAAATGCGAATCTCATTTGCCAAGGATATCAAGGGGTTAATTTAAAGGGCAAAGGAGCTGCAGGCTGCTATCTGAGGTAGGAAGCAAAACAACCTGCTCTTTAGAATATGGCTGGGTGCCTTATTTTAGTTTTCTTATAATTGCCTAGCTTTGGACAAGATTTTGCTTGTTACTTTTTTTATTCTTTTAAGATTTACCTGAACTTATGTCCTGCAGGAATTTAAGACAGTTTAGAGAATTAAATACAATATTAAACAAGGAAATACATTTTTGAAAAATGAAAACACACTTGGATTCCTGGCCTTGGTCCTTCCCATATCCAGTTTCAGGTTTGTCCTTGACTTAGGCATTAGCTCCTCTTCAGTTCCTACTTAAAGGGAAATAGGAGATCCCGGATTCTTAAAGGTTAGAAGTGCCCAACTGTCAGAAGCAGGCCTGTGAAGTATTTGAAATCTGAGAAGAGTGTCTTAGCATTACTTCCTATGACATTGCTTAGTAATCCAATTTTTTCCTATATATGAGATCGCTATATTTGGGGGCAGTGGATCCAGAGTTTATAGCTAGTGGCAGTAGTAACTGATTGAAGTCAGTCAAGCTTTTGACTACATGTCACTTTAGCCTGGCATCCTACGTGCATCCTAACTCACACACTAATTTAATTTACCAGATTATCAAATAAAATATTGGATGTCAGTTAAATCTGATTTTCAGATAAGCAACACATAATTTCTTTGTGTTGAAGTATGTCCCAAATATTGCATAGGATTTTTCTTGGAATTTCAGTCTCCTCTTTCATAAAAAGATTATAGTTACACACACTTGGCAGGATTGTTATAAGAATTAAGGGAAAGAATGTGTTATATGGGATCTACTTATACTAAAACAATTATTCCCCATTTACCTGAGAATCTAGTTTAACTGGGCATTTTCTATCTTATCTGGTAACTGTTTGCTGATGTCTAAAAGATTTTCCTGGTGCCATCATTACATACTGTATATCCCAAGTTGATAGCTATCAAAGCTCAAGCTTTTCTGGCTGAGACATACTTGACTTCTGTTTTCTTTCTGGTCTTCACTAATTTATGTGAGTTAATTACTCCCCATTTTTGTGAGTGGCTCCCTCTCAATAGTATGACCTATGTCTCTATATGAATTTCCTGTACTTGCCTGCAGTCTTGTGTGTGGCTGGTAATCCCTGAACATGCCCAGTCTCATAAACCTCTCCCATCTGGCCTGTTATTATGGCTTCATTGACATTAAGTCCTAGTTTTGACTTGGGCAGTTCTATTAAAAGCAGCGAATAAATATGAAACATCTACTTGGTCCCAGGCATTGTGAGAGAGATTCTGCAACTGCAAAAAGAAAAAACCCATGACCTCTATCATCAGGGACCTCAGAGTCAACAAAGAAATAGGCATTAGAGTGATGATAATATTAATAACTGCTTTTTTGGATATTTAGTACAGGCCAGAAACATTTTCTTTCTTGATTCTGGAGCAACCCTGCCAAACGTGTAAATATCATCTCTTTAAAGGAGGGAAAACTGAGATTCTGAGGATAATCACTTTTTCTAAATAAACACTTTGATGGACAGAACTGGAATGGGAGTCCAGATCTCTCACTTTAGATTGATTATACACTGCCCCGGCCCAGCCTCAACTGAACCCTGCACAGATAGCTTCTTGTGCAGATAGCTCAAAAGGGCTTCCTCAGTTCTACGCTCCACATGACATTTCAGCTCAGCTGCTCACAGCTGTCTTGAAAATGGTCCCTGTTATGAAATTTCACCTTTCTAGGAAGGATATTGATTATCGCAGGTCCTACACAACATAGTATTTTGTTCTCCTGATAATGGACTACCCTGGAATTACTTGTCTAACTTTCGTTTTATGAACTGGGCTAAGAAAGCACAAGGTTTTAACAAATGTGGCCACTCGGCAGGCATTGTGAGTGAGAAGAGAGGCAGATATGCTGCAAGGGGGACAGACACATTCCAAACTATGTCGAGCAAAGATATGTTTCTAAACATAAAGTTACTGGGAATTTTCAGCAGCACCACTGGTATTCCCAGAGGAGCAGAAATTCTGGACTGAAATTGCTAGTTCGAGAAATTCCTCAGCGTGTGTGAATTCACAGGATTGTGAAGGTATCTTTACATCTCTGATGACCTGCTCTAAGGAGCCTAGGCATAGTTCAGTTTCAGAAAGTACTAGAAGGACTTACCTGACAGAGGCAATAGAGCCCAGGTGCAGGATCTTTCTCAGTGGCTTGTTTTTGAGATGGAGTCTCACTCTGTTGCCGGGCTGGAGTTCAGTGGTACAATCTTGGCTCACTGCAACTTCTGCCTTCCAGGTTCAAGTGATTTCCCTGCCTCAGTCTCCTGAATAGCTGGGGCTGCAGGTGTGCACCTGTAGTCTGTTTTTTTGTATTTTAGTAGAGACAGGGTTTCACCACGTTGGCCAGGATGGTCTCCATCTCCTGACCTCATGATCCACCTGCCTCAGCCTCCCAAAGTGCTGGGATTACAGACATGAGCCATTGTGTCCAGCCAGTGCCTTTTAAATATATTATTGGATATGTAGTCCAAATAGTACAAACCCTTGAGATCACTAACATTTCACTAGTGTAAAACTTCCCTTTTAAGCTTTTATTTAAAATATGCTAAGTATTTAAATAAATAAGCACACATGGCACAAATAATACAAATGATGAGGCATCTTGAAATGTGATGACTTAGTAGTATTCTATTCTATGTTGAGAATTTCAAATCCAGAATCTGAAAATAACAGCACAGGTTATTTAATATGTAAACATTGCTTTTTAAATACATTTCAAATTATTGTATACCTCCTTTTCACTCTCTCATAAATTCACATCAAATCTAGCTTAATACAGTATCTCTCTAAGCCATATTTTTCCTAACATAGAGGCATTGTCAAAAGAGGAAAAAAAAAAAAAAGACAGGTAATTGATTCAATAAATAGTTCCAAGTACTGGTAGAATACCTTTTCTATACTCTGTTTACATGTTGAGGCTAAAAATATTAAGGGAATGAACAGGAAGAGAATTTTGTAAGCACAAAATATATGTATATACAGGTAACATATACACACCCATTTGAAACAAAGTAAGATGATTCCCTATAAATATTAAAAATCTTTCTGAGACTATGAGGTAGTCATAGCAATGAACACAAGACTACATGTTTAAGCTCTGAATTTATGAAACCTATATCACATTCCCTATAAATATTAAAAATCTTTCTGAGACTATGAGGTAGTCATAGCAATGAACACAGGACTACATTTTTAAGCTCTGAATTTATGAAAAATATATCACATGTAAGAATTTTAATGAAACTGAAAAATATGTTTTATGGCTATTGGTACTCTATTTTTTTCCAGGCTGCTGCTGACCATTACCACCATTAGTTGCACTGGCATTTTGTCATTGCTAAGCATGAGGAGTCATCCTTAACATTCCTCTCCCTAGGTTGCTTGGGAAAACCGAAGCTATCAAGGATAAGTGACGGCATGTTCAGTTATTACACCCAAATCTCAGAGCTTAAACTAGCTTGCCTAGGAGTCTGGGAGGACAACTGCTGATATGACGCTAAATAAGAAAACCTTCCAGAAATTACAATGTAAAAGGAAGTTTTATTGTACATGACTGATGAATCTCAAATACCTGCTAAGTTTAATAGTCAGACGTACATGTCTAAAACAGTTTTTTAAAGTCTGGCTATCAGCACTTTTAAGGGGATCAAATTACAAACAGAACACAAAATTTTCAGGTTGGCCACTTTGCTAAGGTTTTAAAGTTAATTGAAACTTTTAAGTTAACTGATTTCTCTCTCCCTCCTTCTCTCTGTTCCTCCTTTCCTCTCTTCTTTCTTTTTATTCCTTTTTCTTTTATTGTTATTTTTTTATTATTATACTTTAAGTTCCAGGATACATGTGCAGAACCTGCAGGCTTGTTACATAGGTATACAAGTGCCATGGTGGTTTGCTGCAACCATCAACCCATCATCTACATTATGTATTTCTCCTAATGCTATCCCTCCCCTAGCCCACCACACCCTGATAGGCTCTCCTGTGAGATGTTCCCCTCCCTGTGTCCATGTATTCTCTTTGTTCAGCTCCCATTTATGAGTGAGAACCTGCAGTGTTTGGTTTACTGTTCTTGTGTTAGTTTGCTGAAAATGATGGTTTCCAGCTTCATCTGTGTCTCTGCCAAGGACACAAACTCTTTCTTTTTCATGGCTGCATAGTATTCTGTGGCGTACATGTGTCACATTTTTTTAATCCAGTCTATCACTGATGGGCATTTGGGTTGATTCCAAGTCTTTGCTCTTGTGAACAGTGCTGCAATAAACATACGTGTACATGTGTCTTTATAGTAGAATGATTTATAATCCTTTGGGTATATACCCAGTAATGGGATTGCTGGGTCAAATGGTATTTCTGGTTCTAGATACTTGAGGAATCACCACATTGTCTTCCACAATGGATGATATAATTTACACTCCCACCAGCTGTGTAAAAATGTTCCTATTTCTCCACATCCTCTCCAGTATCTGTTGTGTCCTGACTTTTTAAAGATCGCCATTCCAATTGGCATGAGATGGCATCTCATTGTGGTTTTGATTTGCGTTTCTCTAATGACCAGAGATGATGAACTTTTTTTCATGTTTTTTGGCTACATAAATGTCTTACTTTGAAAAGTGTTCACATACCTTGCTCACTTTTTGATGGGGTTGTTTCTTGTAAATTTGTTTCAGTTCTTTGTTGATTCTGGATATTAGCCCTTTGTCAGATGGATAGATTGCAAAAAATTTTCTCGCATTCCACCGGTTGCCTGTTCACTCTCATGATTGTTTCTTTCGCTGTGCAGAAGCTCTTTAGTTTAATTAGATGCCATTTGTCAATTTTGGCTTTTGTTGACATTGCTTTTGGTGTTTTAGGCATGAAGTCTTTGCCTATGCCTATGTCCTGAATGGTATTGCCTAGGTTTTCCTAGGTTTTCTTCTAGGGTTTTTATTGTTTTAAGTCTTACATTTAAATCTTTAATCCAGCTTGAGTTCATTTTTGTATAACATGGAAGGAAGGGGTCCAGTTTCAGTTTTCTGCCTATGGCTAGCCAGTTTTCCCAACGTCATTTATTAAATAAGAAATCATTTCCCCATTGCTTTTTTTTGTCAGGTTTGTCAAAGATCAGATAGTTGTAGATTTGTGTTTTTATTTCTGAGGCCTCTGTTCTGTTTTATTGGTCTATGTATCTGTTTTGGTACCAGTACCATGCTGTTTTGGTTACTGTAGCCTTATAGTATAGTTTGGAGTCAGGTACTGTGATGCCTCCAGCTTTGTTTGTTTTGTTTAGGATTGTCTTTGCCGTACGAGTTCATTTTGGTTCCATATGAAATGATAAGTAGTTTTTTCTAATTCTGTGAAGAAAGTCAATGGTAGCTTGATGCAAATAGCATTGAACCTATAAATTACTTTGGGCACTATGGCCATTTTTCATGATTGATTCTTCCTACCCATGAGCATGGAATGTTTTTCTGTTTGTTTGTGTCCTCTCTTATTTTCTTGAGCAGTGCTTTGTAGTTCTCTTTGAAGAGATCCTTCACATCCCTTGTAAATTGTATTCACAGGTATTTTATTCCCTTTGTAGCAATTATGAATGGTTGTTTATAATTTGGCTCTCTATTCGTATATAGAAATGCTTGCAATTTTTGCCAATTGATTTTGTATCCTGAGACTGCTGAAGTTGCTTATCAGCTTAAGGAGTTTTTGGGCTGAGGCGATGGGGTTTTCTAAGTATACAGTCGTGTCATCTGCAAACAGAGAAAATTTGACTTCCTCTCTTCCTATTTGAATACTCTTTATTTCTTTCTCTTGACTGATTGCCCTGGCCAGAACTTCCAATACTATGTTAAAATGGAGTGGTAATAGAGGACATCTTTGTCTTGTGGTGGTTTGCAAAGGGAATGCTTCCAGCTTTTGCCCATTCAGTATGATATTGGCTGTGGGTTTGTCATAAATAACTCTTATTATTTTGAGATATGTTGCATCAATACCTATTTTATTGAGTGTTTTTAGCATGAAAGGGTGTTGAATTTTATCGAAGGCCTTTTCTGCATCTATTGAGATAATCATGTGGTTTTTGTCATTGGTTCTGTTAATGTGATGAATCACGTTTATTGATTTGCATATGTTGAGCCAGTCTTGCATGTCTGAGATGAAGCTGACTTGATCATGGTGGATAAGCTTTTTGATGTGCTGTTGGATTCAGTTTGCCAGTATTTTATTGAGGATTTTCTCATCAATGTTCATTAGGGATATTGGCCTGTAATTTTCCTTTTTCACTGTGTCTCTTCCAGGTTTTGGTATCAGGATGATGCTGGCCTCATAAAATGAGTTAGGGAGGAATACCTCTTTTTCTGTTTTTCAGAATAGTTTCAAAAGGAATGGTATCAGCTCCTTTTTGTACCTTTGTAGAATTTGGCTGTGAATCCATCTGGTTCTGGGCTTTTCTTTTTGGTTGGTAGGCTATTAATTACTACCTCAATTTCAGAACTTGTTATTGAACTATTCAGGGATTCAACTTCTTCCTGATTTAGTCTTTGGAGGATGTATGTATCCAGGAATACATCCATTTCTTCTAGCTTTCCTAGTTTATTTGTATAGAGGTGTTTATAGTATTCTCTGATGGTACTTTGTATTTCTGTGGAATCAGTGGTGATATCCCCTTTATCATTTTGTATTGTGTCTATTTGTTTCTTCTCTCTTTTCTTTTTTATTAGTCTGGCTGGTGGTCTGTTTTGTTAATCTTTTCAAAAAACTGACCCCTGGATTCATTGATTTATTGAAGGGTTTTTCATGTCTCTATCTCTTTCAGTTCTGCTTTGATCTTAGTTATTTCTTGTCTTCTGCTAGCTTTTGAATTTGTTTGCTCTTGCTTCTCTAGTTTTTTTAGTTGTGATGTTAGGTTGTTGATTTTAGATCTTTCCCACTTTCTCCTGTGGGCATTCAGTGCTATAAATTTCCTGCTAACCACTGCTTTATCTGTGTCCCAGAGATTCTGGTATATTATGTCTTTGTTCTCATTGCTCTCAAAGAACTTATTTATTTCTGCCTTAATCTTGTCATTTACCCTGTAGTCATTCAGGAGCAGGTTGTTCAGTTTCCATGTAGTTGTGTGATTTTGAGTGAGTTTCTTAATCCTGAGTCCTAGCTTGATTGTACTGTGGTCTGAGAGACTGTGTTTTATGATTTCCATTCTTTTGCATTTGCTGAGGAGGGTTTTACTTCCAATTATGTGCTCAATTTTAGAATAAGTGCTATGTGGTGCTGAAAAGAATGTATATTCTGTTGATTTGAGGTGGAGAGTTCCATAGATGTCTATTAGGTCCACTTCCTATTTTTTCTTCTCAATTTTATAATTACTGCTAATTATAAAAACTGAGCTCCGTATATAGATTCATCTCTTATTAATTGTGTGTCTTTGCTTGGCAAGCTTTGATATAATATAATATCTAATAATTTACCATTCAGATCTGCCAGTCTCAAAGGACTTTTCATAGAATTAATTTTCCATCAGTGCAATTTTCTAGCTGGTGGGTTTTGAAATTGGACAGTAAAAATCTCTTAAGGAACTCAATCTGCACATTAATGTGGAGGTGATGTTGGGAACTTATCACTGGCCTTTTGGGTTATATAACTGGCAATTTGTTGTAAGCACTTGCTCACTTTAGCTCAGGGCATGTTCTTTTTGGAAGATTGTTTAATCAGGTAGTGAAGTATGGCAGAAAACTAGCATATGATATTCAGAAAAACATGTAAACATCATTTAGTCCATTTCTGTACTCCAAACATGAATCCTTTTAAAAGATAATTGAATATTAATAGCTAAAACTTTGGATATCTCCACTGAATTCTTCTAGATGACCAAGATGCTGTTTTCAATAGAATGTTTGACAAGAGAAAACAAAAACAGTTTATTAACAAAATTCTCACATCTAATTAACGGTGTATAATAGTTTGTTTTGAAACATTGTGCATATAAAAGTGTATTCGTTGCACTTTTAACTCTTAAGAATTAATATTTCATTAGATTACACTGATTACTTTCAGAATAATTTTAGAAAAATACAGTTTTTTTCCTGCAGTAATATATTTCTTACTAATGCTATTTGGGCATGTGTTTTACAATTTTCAGGATACATTCTCAATATGTTCTCGTTATAGAGAAAAATAATTTTTAAAAATCAGAATGAAAAGATGATCATCATCACTAGTCATTAGATAAATGTAAATCAAAACCACATTGAGATACCATCTCACACCAGTTAGAATGGCGATTATTAAAAAATCTGGAGACAATGGTTGCTGGAGAGGATGTGGAGAAATAGGAAGGCTTTTACACTGTTAGTGGGAGTATAAATTAGTTCAACCATTTCGGAAGACAGTGTGGCAATTCCTCAGGGATCTAGAAATACAACTACCATTGGATCCAGCAATCCCATTACTGTGTATATACCCAAAGGAGTATAAATCATTCTATTATAAAGACACATGCACATGTATGTTCATTGTGACACTGTTTACAATAGCAAAGACCTGAAACCAACCTAAATGCCCATCGATGATAGACTGGGTAAAGAAAATGTGGTACATATACACCATGGAATACTGTGCAGCCACAAAAAAATGATGAGTTCATGTCCTTTGCAGGGACATGGATGAAGCTAGAAAGCATCATTCTCAGCAAACTGACACAAGAACAGAAAACCAAATACCACATGTTCTCATTCATAAGTAGGTATTGAAAAATGAGAACACGGGGAGGGGAACTTCATACACTATAGCCTGTTTGGGGGTGGGGGAGCTAGGGCAGGGATAGCAGGGGGTGAGGGGTTTGGGGAGGGATAACATTAGGAGAAATATCTAATGTAGATGATGGGGGGATGGATGCAGCAAACCACCATGCCATGTGTATACCTATGTCACAATCCTGCACGATCTATGCATATACCCCAGAACTTAAAGTATAATAAAAAAAAATTACCCAAAGCTAAAAAAAATTCAGAATGGTATATTTTTTCCAGTTATTTCTTTTTCTCAATTTCTATTTTCCCCTTTGTATTTTTAAGATTTCAATTTTTATTTTAGATTCAAAAACTATATGCAGGTTTGTTACATGGGTATATTGCATGATGCTGAGGTTTGAGTTAAGAATGATCCTGTCATTCAGGTAGTGAGCATAGTATCCAATAGGGAGTTTTTCAACCCTTGCTTCCCTCTCTCCCTTTTCTCCCTAGTAGTCCCCAGTGTCTGTTGTCTGACAGGATGGTATAGTGTTAAATAGATTGCCTGCTTCTGTATCTTGACTTCATATGTACTAATTTTGTGATTCTTTTTCGCAATTAACTTAACCTCCCTATACTTCATCTACAAAGTAGAGAAAATATTACTTACCTAATGCTGTTAATGTGAAAATTAATTCATGTATGCTGAATATATTATAACAATGCCCAGGGTATATTAAACTCTTTCTATCCCAGGTAATATCTTCTCCACTTTAATTCATCAAGTGGAAGAGGGCTAATCCGGGTCCAGTCTGTCTTTTTATAACCACAGAAATACTGATATTTGATGATGATGATAATGATGTTCATACCTTTCAATTTTGTTTGGATAGAACTAGTAGATCTTAAAAGTATGTTCAGAACTGATATATACACATATCTTAAAAGAAGGAGAAAAAAATAAAAAAGAAAAGAAGGAATGAAAGGAAAGATTTCATCACTGTGGGATTTGAAGAGGCAGAAGCAACGAAATAGACTGAAATTATTAACTAAAGTTCAGTCCCCTAAGCAGCATTACATTAGGTAAATGAAAGCATGAATCTGACTAACTCATATCTATAACAATGGTACAATATTTATATATTTATATATTGAATATCTGGGTGGTTCAGGGAATACTTCTTGAAGGTAGCACAAGAAGAATCATAACAATTAACTGTGATGGTTAATACTTGATGGGATTGAAGGATGTAGTATTAATCCTGGGTGTGTCTGTGTGGGTGTTGCCAAAAGAGGTTAACATTTGAGTCAGTGGACAGGGGAAGGCAGATCCACCCTTAATCTGGTGGACACAATCTAATCAGCTTCCAGCAAATATAAAGCAGGCAGAAAAATATGAAAGGAGAGATGGGCCTAGCTTTCCAGCCTACATCTTTTGCCCATGCTGGATGCTTTCTGCCCTCAAGTGTCAGACTCCAAGTTCTTAAGTTTTGGGACTCAAACTGGCTCTCCTTGCCCCTCAGGTTGCAGACAGCCTATTGTGGGACCTTGTGATTGTTTAGTTAATACTTAATGAACTTCTGTATATATATATATGTATATTATATATATTGTGCATATATATAATATATATATACACACAAAACGATATATCCTATTTGTAATATATAATATATAATATAACTAATAGGATATATATATAATAAGATACATATATATGTTTATATATATATATATCCTATTAGTTCTGTCCCTGTAAAGAACCCTAATACATTAACTAAGAAGGGTACCCAGCTATAAAAAGCAAGAGCATTCTAAGGAAACTCAATACAAATCCAAAATTGTGCCAAGAAAAATGGTAGATCTTTCTGGAAATGAAGAGTAGTTTGTGAGAGTAGGTATGCATTTGGGGAGAAGGTTGAAATTGGAAAGGAAAATGAATTAAGTGTTAGGCCACGAATGTCTGATACATCCTGGTGCAAATTTTATCCTGAGTTGAGTAGTGTTTAAATGATTTACCATAAGGAATTCCTGATGATGTTTGCCTTATCAGAATGTCACTGTTAAAGAAATTTGAAGTGTATAATACTAGTGACAGGGAAAGTAGGAAATATTAATGTTAACTAGGAAATAGTAATATTAACAATATTTATAGGTTTGCTTAACTTGTACTTTAAAAATAAACAGTAAAGATTTGCTTTGGAGCTATACATATTTAAACAACTGTTGTACTATGTTGAAGTGCCATTAAAAAAAGAACAACAAAACAATCTTTAGATAAAATGCTTTGGACATTCAGAAGAGGGAAATGTGACATTAGAATAGATGACAAATGAACTAGTCCATAAAATATATTTAGCTTATGAAAATGTGAATATCTGGAAGAAGGCTTCTCTAGGTGGAAAGTTAAGATTCATACAGAATCTTAGATCTGGGAAATAGTATGGCATGTGTGGTGAATAGAGTTAGTTACATTTGATCAGAGAAGAAAATGCATGCTGAGTGGAAATGAAATATAAAGTAGATTGAACAAGATTGCAAAGGGTCTTCAGAGTCAAGGAAAGAAGTGTAGATTTTCTTCACTGGCCTTAAAGGTCTATGAGTCATATTATCACTTTCCTGGGGTATAGTTATAGATATATTACCTATAAATTGTCCTTTTGAAACCATTCTTAGGAATTATATCTTTTAATTCTTTTTCACATCAAATAGTATGCAGAACTCCCACTTATACAATAAAAAATTTTAAGTGTCTCTTTTGAAGGAACACTTGTTTGCCTCTGAGGAACACGCTTTGGAAAGCCTTTGATATGGGACATATATTATTTTCCGGTGTTTCAGAGAATGGGGTACTGCAGCAGAAAGGATGCCCTTCAATTTGATAGAAAGGCATTGCATGAATCCCTGTAAGATTCCACAAATTAAACCAGGAGCTATTTCAACCTGCTCTCTGTTTTACATCCATGTGGGAGAGTCTACAAGCATTCATGTGGACAGTAAGTGAGGCTCAAATGCAGTCGGTACACCCTGTTGTTGGCAAGTGCTCAGAATAGCAGATGTTCCTTTGTATAAGGATGAGCAAACTGGAAAAATCAACATGAAATCTGTAAAAAATTCTGCACCATAAAGAACTAGAGTGCTACCCTGAAAAAGAATTGAAAAAAAATTCTACTTCTAAAAGTCACTTTCTAAAGCAAGTAGAAAGTGATCTGCTGTGTTTGTAGGAAGGTATTAAAAAATGTAGCTACTGATACAGCTGACATATATACAAGTATGTGTTTATTTGTGTAAATATATAAACTGAGCACATCACTAGTCTACAGCTTGATCATTTTTTACATACATACAAGTATGTATATATTTACATAAATATATAAAGTGAGCAAGTCACTAGTCTACAGCTTAATCATTCTTTTACAGACAGACTCATGTAATCACAACCAGATAAATAGAACATTATCAGGCCCTACAAGTCCCTTTTGCCCTCGCTTTCTGTTGCTATCTAATACCTTTTACATGCTCACCAATGTAGATCACTACTCTCCAACAGTGTAAATTAGCTTCATATGTTATGACTAGTACATCACTTTTGTAAAGTGTTAAAATTTTTGCTCACTTTTCCCTAATGGATTGTCTATCTTATGGATTTGCATGAATTTTTTTTTTTTTTATGTACTGGTTACAAGTATGTTTGTTTGATGTAATATATGTATTATGAGTATTTTTTCCACTCTTTGGGATGCCTTTTCACTCTTTTACTGGCCACTTCTGGTAATTCTAATTTCCTAATCTTAGTATACCTGATTTAATTTTTCTTTTTGTTTTTTGTTCACACTTGGTGTCTCTGTGCATATGTTTAAGAAGCTTTTGCCTACACTGAAGTTACAAAGATGCTCTCCAATGTGTTCTTTGAAAAATCTTAAAGCTTTACTTTTAACATTTAGACATGAGATAAGTTTGGAATTTTTCTGTATTTACAGTGTTAGATAAGGTTATCATATTAATACAAACATTTGTTGAAAATATTTCTGACTTTATGTTGCCTTTGTAATAAATCAGTTGATAATATATGTATGAGTCTGCTTCTGGAATCTCTATTTTGTTCTATTGGTCAATGTGTCTATCTGTTGTTTTAACTACTTCACAGATATTAAGTAGCTTTATCCTCACAGTGACACACAAAATAGGTACCACTAATACTCCTATATTATAATTAAGGAACTGGTGCAAGATCTTAAGTAACTTGTCAAAAGCCACATAGCTGAGGCAATAGCAAATCCAATCATTTAAACTCTGGTAAACAAAATGCAAGCTGAGCTATAGGTTGAAATGGGAAGAGAGTAGATTGAAGAAATGATTGATTGTGAGAAAATAAAAACTCAATAGCAAAAGTATTTTGTACACTATTAGTTGTGAAGTAAGGCTTAAAACTCAGTGTTCTTTCAACTTCATCAATATGTATTTCCATCTCAAGATAAACCTTATCCTTATCTTTTGAGACCATAACTCAATCACCTGTATGATTTCTGTAGAGTAATTATATACTTTATATGATCACTCTTGAAGGAGAGGTAAGTAAAATACTGAAAAGTAACTATAAATATTAGCAAGATCAGTTTTAATGAATTTAGGCTGAAGACAGAAGCCAGATTTCCGGAGTTTTTAGGAGTTGATGAAAAGCAAAAAAAAAAAAAAAAAATGGAGACATTCAAAACTATCTGGCTATGAGGAGCATGAGGAAAACTACAGGGTTCAGATGGAGAGATAGGTTAAAAAGTGTATTTTAAAAATTATTTTGTGTTTTGCTCCTAAATACTTGGAAAGTAAATGTGCTGATGAAGAAAAAGATGAAACAATAGTGGATACTTACGTCGGCAAATTTTATGTGGCTACTTTAAGTCATTTGTGCTATCTGGGCAGTATAGAAACAAAACCATAGGTCACTTAAATTTTTTACATTCAAAAGAGACAGACTTTAATGAGAAAAATAAAACAGAAATCAGTTTCTGAATTATTTAGGAATATCACAGGAGATGAAACTGCTTAATAGTTGCCACTGTGTAGATAATGCATCATGATCAATAAATAAATGCTACCCTTACCTTAAGAGCAAGTATAGAGATGCATTATTGAAGAGGATTAAAATTGGTTACCTTCATTATTCCTGCAAATTTAATGGTATGTGTATGGCTTGGAAGCCATACTTAAATTTTAATACGGCTCATTTTAATTGGACCAAAGACGAATCAAAAAGAATTTTTGTGTAGTTGCTCTTTAGAGACTTATTAGTTTTAACCAGGGAAGTTTCTCTCATTTTGCATACCGAGAACTCCAGACTTTCCTTGGATCCACAAAGAATTTGGGCTTTTTGGAAGAATCTAGTGGAGAGAACAATCCTCTCAGGAAGTAGATGTTTAAATTCAGGTCACCCAATGTTAGAAAAAAAGATACATTCCATTTGTCTTTACCATTTATTTTGAAACTTTAATTTGGAAATATTTCAATTCACAAGAATTAACACAATAGGTATTATCAATATCCTATCCTGATCCCTTTAACCTCCATCCCCAGAAATAACCATTCTCCTGAAGTATGAAGTTTGTGTATTTTAGTCCTAGGTATTTTAAAAGTATTTGGCCCATACATGTACATTCATATAAGAATACATTGCATCATTTTCTATTTTATTTGAATGATTTCATACTACTAATAAACTTTTGCAAGTTTTCTCTCTGTATTATGTACTTTTAGTTTGATTCATATAAATATACGTAAATTTAGTTATCTATAGAAATAATGTTATTATTGGAATAAAATGTAATTTATTACTATAATGAGCCTATATCTACTTTCATCATTAATTAAATAGTAAAACAGTGAATCTCCTGAATCATGTAAACTTACTCTCTTGTACTAGAGTATCTCTAGGATAAAAATTTTTAAAGACAATTGATTTATTGATTTCCACTTCTACTAGAAATATGTATGCTGTACCATTTTCTGAATGCCCTTGGAAGCACTTAATACTATCAGATGCTAATTTTTGACAATATGATAGTTCAAAAATGTCAAAATGCAAAATGATGGTTGTTTTGGATTTTTTTTCATATATCATTTTTAAAATTTTTTCAGTTTGAGATACATGCACTGGTTTTTTACAAAGGTAAGTTACACATCCTGGGAGTTTGATATGCAGGTTATTTAGTTACCCAGGTGATAAAGTATCTGATAGTAGCCTTTGATTCTCACTCTTTGCATCCTTCACCCTCAAGTAGGCCACAGTGTCTGTTGTTTCCTTCTTTATCTCCGTATGTACTTGATGTTTACCTCTCACTTAAAAATGGGAACATGCAAAATTTTGGCTCCTGATCCTGTGTTAGTTCATTTAGTATAATGGTCATCAAGCTCTTTCCATGCTGCTGCAAAGGACGTGATCTTGTACTTCTTTATTGCTGCATAGTATTCCATGATTGATTTGTATTTCTCTGATTTCTAGTATAACTAGTCATTTTTTCACAGTTTTATGTCTGGCCCATTTGTTGTTTTGGTGGTGGTGGTGGTGGTGTGTGTGTGTGTGCGTGTGTGTGAGAGAGAGAGAGAGAGAGAGAGAGAGAGAGAATTTCCTTTTGATAGGCTTTCCCAGTGTCATTTTTTGAATATTTGATTTGTCCTGATTGGTTATTGTTGTTTTCAGAATTAAAAGCATTATTACATATTTTAGAAACTAATATTGCTTTTGTTGTTAAAATGTAAATTTATTTTCCCAGTTTTTAGTATGTTACAAAGCCAAAGATGTTTTTGTCTTTTAATGTGACAATTTTTTTTTTTTTAAAGAAAGGAAAAGAGAGGAAAGAAAGTGAGAGTGAAAGAAAGAAAAAAAAAAGAATGTGGAGAGAAAGAAAGAGGAAGAAAAAGAGGGAGAGAGAACAGGATTCTTGTTCTACTGCCCAGGCTAGAATGCAGTCTAAAAATGGGTATTAAAAACCTCTATTAGGCCAATAATTGTGTTTAACAATGGAGACAGGAAGGGATAAGAGATGAAAATAACAAACAAGCAGCCAACCAATATTTTATTTAAAGCTGTGAAATGCTATGCAATTGCTGAGGAGTGATTTATTTCCAATGATGCGGTCACTTTTAAAACAGGTGTAATATGATACTGAGAAAAATGTATGTTTTGTGGATTTG